>PVKP010025091.1:0-34137 GCA_004027715.1 Plecturocebus donacophilus | reverse complement strand
TACTCCACCACATAAACAGAACCAAAGACAAAAACCACGTGATTATCTCAATAGATGCAGAGAAGGCCTTTGACAAAATTCAACAGCCTTTATGCTAAAAACTCTCAATAAAGTAGGCATTGCTGGAACATATCTCAAAACAATCAAAGCTATTATATAGACAAACCTACAGCCAATATCATACTGAAGGGGCAAAAACTGGAAGTATTTCCTTTTAAAATCTGGCACTAGACAAAGATGCCCTTTCTCACCACTCCTATTCAATATAGTATTGGAAGTTCTAGCCAGAGCAATTAGGCAAGAAAAAAAAATAAAGGGTACTCAATTAGGAAAAGAGGAAGTCAAATTGTCTCTATTTGCAGATGATATGATTGTATATTTAGAAGACCCTATCATCTCAGCCTAAAATCTCCTTAAACTGATAAGCAACTTCCATAAAGTCTCAGGATACAAAATCAATGTACAGAAATCACAAGCATTTCTATACACCAATAACAGACTAACAGAGAGGCAAATCATGAGCAAAGTCCCATTCACAATTGCTACAAAGAGAATAAAATACCTAGGAATACAACCAACAAAGGAAGTAAATGACCCCTTCAAGGAGAACTACAAACCACTGCTCAAGGAAATGAGAGAGAACACAAGCAGATGGAGAAACATTCCATGCTCATGGTTAGGAAGAATCAGCATTGTGAGAATGGCCATACTGCACAAAGTAATTTATAGATTCAATGTTATCCCAATCAAGCTGCCAATGACCTTTTTCACAGAACCGGAAAAAAACACCTTAAACTTCATATGGAACCAAAAGAGAGCCTGCATAGCCAAGACCATCCTAAGCAAAAAGAACGAAGCCGGAGGCATCATGCTACCTGATTTCAAACTATACTACAAGGCTACAGTAATGAAAATAGCATGGTACTAGTACCAAAACAGAGATATAGACCAGTGGAATAGAACAGAGGCCCTGGAGGCAACACCACACATCTACTACTATCTGATCTTTGACAAACCTGACAAAAACAAGCAATGGGAAAAGGATTCCCTGTTTAATAAATGGTGTTGGGAAAACTGGCTAGCCATGTGCAGAAAACAGAAACTGGACCCCTTCCTGACACCTTACACTAAAATTAACTCCAGATGGATTAAAGACTTCAACATAAGACCTAACACCCTAAAAACCCTAGAGGAAAATCTAGGCAAAACCATTCAGGACATAGGCAAGGTAAGGACTTCGTGACTAAAACACCTAAAGCATTGGCAACAAAAGCCAAAATAGACAAATGGGACCTAATTAAACTCCAGAGCTTCTGTACAGCAAAAGAAACAGTCATTAGAGTGAACTGGCAACCAACAGAGGGGAAAAAATTTTTGCAATCTACGCATCTGACAAAGGGCTAATATCCAGAATATACAAAGAACTAAAACAGATTTAAAAGAAAAAAAACAAACAAACCCATCCAAAAGTGGGCGAAAGATATGAACAGACACTTTTCAAAAGAAGGCATATATGAGGCCAATAAACATATGAAAAAATGCTCATCATCACTGATTATTAGCAAAACGCAAATCAAAACCACGTCGAGATACCACCTCATGCCAGGTAGAATGGCAATCATTAAAACATCTGGAGACAACAGATGCTGGAGAGGATGTGGAGAAATAGGAATACTTTTACACTGTTGGTGGGAGTGTAAATTAGTTCAACCATTGTGGAAGACAGTGTAGCACTTCCTCAAGGACCTAGAAATAGAAATTCCATTTGACTCAGCAATCTTGTTACTACAGCAATCCTTATACTCAAAGGATTATAAATCATTCCGTTACAAAGACACATGCACAAGTATGTTCATAGCGTCACTATTTACAATAGCAAAGACCTGGAACCAACCCAAATGCCCATCGACAATAGACTGGACAAGGAAAATGTGGCACATATACACCATGGAGTACTAGACAGCCATAAAAAATGATGAGTTTGTGTCCTTTGTAGGGACATGAATGAATCTGGAAACCATCATTCTCAGCAAACTGACACAAGAACAGAAAATCAAACACCACATGTTCTCACTCATAGGTGGGTATTGAACAATAAGAACACAGGGACACAGGGAGGGGAGCATTAATGACATACTGGGGTCTGTTGTGGGGGCCAAGGGAGGGACAGCAGGGTGTGGAGAGGTTGGGGAGGGATAACATGGGGAGAAATGCCAGATGTAGGTGATGGGGCCATGGAGGCAGCAAACCACATTGCCATCTTATTCATCTTTGTAATCCCAGAACCTGGTACTAAACCTAGCACCTAATCAGTGCCCAATCAATTATTGTCGATTAAGTGAATGGATAAATGGAAGAGATCACCTTGCTTCTCCTTAAACTTGGCTCGTATCTAGATAAATATTCAGTAATGACCCAGCGATCTCAAGGTAAAATATACAACCTCAAAATAAACTTCAAGAATGTCATCATTGTCCTTTGTCCTATCCCAGCTCTCACTCCAACTGATCTTGTGAGCCAATGGTTACTAAATTAAATCTCTTGGCCAAGATATGTTGATCTATTTCTTGAATGTCATGTGCTAATTTTTCCCTCCATGCCCTTGATTAAATTACTCTTTGCTCCATGGTATACCGAAAAAAGGCTGTGATGCTGTCTGAAGAGCTGAGAGTGAGTCTTGGTTCCCACCATGTTAGCTGTGTGACTTTGGTCAAATGACTTTACAGCTCTGAGTCTTCATTTTGCCTCATTTATGAAATGGGATAATATCTGGGATAACACATATAGATTGCTGTGGAAGCTGCATAGCGCTATATGAATATTATTGTTCTACATATTCTTCACTGTGAAGCTTAAGGTTCAAGTCCTCTTTGAAGTTAGGGAAGCTACTTTTTTTCACCCAAACTTCTATGTAACTTGTTGCTGGACCCCTAACTATAGCACTTCAACATATATTAACAGTCTCATTTTATTAACATATATATAACATATATATCTCATATATAACAGTCTCATATTATTAACAGTCTCATTTGGACTTGTCCTTTCTTCTGTACTCAATCAGGAATCCTTTAAGGATAAGAGCAGGGGACTTATGTTACCCTTCTTTTTAGGCCTCTGATTGCTTAGCCAAAAAATGTTAAATTATATTAATATTAAATTGTCTTAAATAAGGAGGAGAGAAAATATATTTAGAATCATAGGATTTTAGAGTGATAAATTCCTAAAGATAATTTTATCCAACCTTTTCTTTTTATAAAAACCGTAACTTATATATGTTATGTGTCTTTTCTAAGGTTACGGCTAATAATAATACTAAGCTGATTCTTTTTGACAACATCCAGGCACTATGCCAAGTCATGTAAACGAATGATGTAATTTAATGAGACTGGAGTTACTGTCATACCAGTTTTATGGATAAAAAGCTGACACTCAGAAGCTGAGATTCAAACCCAGGTGCTTTTTCCAGAGCCTCTACCTTTAAACCTGCCTTCAGCACAGATGGTTTGTGACTCCCATTCCAGTGCTCTTCCTGCTGTATCAAAAACGGTTATCTCTTCTCAATGACGGTGGTTCTTCAACTATAGCCCCATCAGTGTCACTCAGGAACCTGTTACACATCCACATTCTTGGATCCCAACCAGACCACAGAATCTGAAGCCCTGTGGGTGTAGGCCAACAGTCCGTGCTTTAACGCGCCTCCTGATTCTCACGTTCAAACTTGAAAACCATGGCTTTAGGTTAAGTGCTATGTTTTTTGTTTCGCTTCTTGCATTGGTCATTTCATTGCTTAACAGATTTTTATATTGTATACTTTTATAACAAGAGTGAGAAAATATAACAAGAGTAAGAACCACTAACTATAGCTCTTCAACATATACTATTATTATTAATAGTCTCATTTGTACCCGTCCTTTCTCCTGTACTGAATTGGGAATATGCATCTCTCTGTCAGTAATTAATGATTTCTGTATTTTGCATTTGAAACTTCATTTGAAACAAAGAGAACTTAAAAATTGAAATTTGCCACCATACATCTTATAATTTAAGTATCTTAACTAGTTTTGTGAATTTTCTTGTTTTACGTTTTTTAAAATATATTTTTACTTAACTAAATTGTAAGGAACAATTCACATTTTACCTGCGGGGTGCCTGGGATTCCTAACAAAAATTGCATCTTCTCTACCTCCTACCCAAGGGTCTGTATTCTGATTAGAACCATTTAGAGGGAATTAAAACTAAAAACAGAGTGAAAATACTCTTTATTAAAATATGGGCCAGATTTAATCCTAAACATGGTATACATAATACATAATAATTAGGGAAGAAACCCAGACTTTACTTTTTACATAATAGTGACATATAGACTGAAAAAAATATTACCTTAACCAATATTCATAAGCTTAGTTCACATGAAAATAGCAAGAACAAGGGTTAAATGTCTTAATGTGACTTCTTCAGAGAAGTCATTAAAAAATTATTGCGGTGATTTTTCCAGAATGTAGTAAAGTGCAAATATAAACTCATGACTGTCATAAGAGTGGTATGTGCTGTTTGTCATTAACGTATTTTTTATATTACTTGAAATAGGTAGCTATTTTAAGGAACAGTCTATCCTATTTTTGTTAATAACCTTAGAAGGGTGGCAATTTAACATTCCTATCACTGATCATTTTATTCCAGTCAAAAGATTACATCAAAGGATGCTAAATCCTTTGGGACATGTTAAATATCTAAAATTTTTGACTTTTGGGCTCCAGAGAATAAGAGGTTAATAACTCCATTTTTTCACAGAAGGAAAATTGTAAAATAAAAAATTCTGGTGGTTGTTGGAATGTCCTCTTTACAATTTCAAATGACAACAAGTTTCATGTGTAATGATATTTTCTTAGTTTGAGGAAAGAATGGCTAGTTTCTTGACTACTCTAAGATATTAGCTGGGGAGTATTTACATAGAAACTGTAAAATAAATAAACAAGCTTTTAATCTCATTTTGTACAGAACAACTTGTATTGTGCTTTTAAGGAATAAAATTAGTGTAAATATCATATGTTTTATATAAAGGTAATAATTATTGATGTTATTAGAAATTCATTTGGAATAATACATATATTTTTATATTCTAAAGAACAAACCATCATGATTGTTGACCACAGAGTGAACTTTGAATTGTTTCTGAAATGTAATGCATTATAAGGTCATACTAAGAATTAAGCATGACACGTAAGTGGACTTTGGGTTAATTCGATAGAATTTTAGAGTTGTAAAGGCTGTTAGTTGACATCTAATTTAACTTCCATCTAACCCGACATCTCTTTAGTATAATCTCTCCTAGAATGTTATTTAACTGCTGTTTGAATACCTTCCCCCAGAGATAAAAAAGGCAACTGATTCTATTAAATAATTTGATTCCATCTTCTTCTCACTTCCACTTATTGGCACAAATTCTGTCTGCTGAAACCACCCTAAAAGGTCTAGCCTATTAATCCTAGTCACAAACATCAGGATCATCTCTAGCTGGTCAATATCCCTTTTCAAATGAAGTTTTTAGAGCAAATGTAATTAATTCAGCTGCTGTCTTAAAGCAATGCAGCCTGCGGCAAGACTAGCCATGATCCACCCTGCAGAGCTAGTTGTCAGACATATATTTCTCTTTTTTATAATATGTTTTTCTTTTAAAATCAGATTTATTGAGGTATAATTTGCATAAACTATAATTAACTCTCTATAATAGAGTCCTGTGAGTTTTGTTGAATGCATACAGTTGTGCCACCACTATGGTAATCCAGGCATAGAACACTTTCCCCACGGTTCTTATGCCCCTTTGCAGGCAACTCTACCTTCAGTCCTCATCCTCATCCCCTGGCAATCACTAAAACATTGTCTGTTTCTTATAGTTCTGCCTTTTCTTCTCCTATCACATCTTTATTTCTCAAGTGCAATGTTATTTTAGTTATGAGGGTCTGCATCAAGGCTACATGATGTGCATGCCAATTTGTGGAGTAAATAAATTTTTTTAAATGATGGGAAAAAAATTAATGGATGACAATTTGAAAAGACAGGAAAGGGTTTAAAAACAAAAGAAAGAACAAAAGAATGGCCTTGAGTTGTGATAGAAGGTGCCTTGGATGTTGATATCTGAAGTAACCCATTAGAGGGATGGGAAACCTGTGAGAATATGCAGCTAGTTTCACAGAGGGAGCAGCAAGTCTCCAAAGTCTCATTACTCAAGAACTGTTAGAAAGAAGGGATATGTGTCATCTACCACAATGGCGACCACTGTCCGAGGTGCTGAATCTCTATTGCATATTGGATCATACATTTTAGTTTCAGATTCTGGTGACTTCTATCCAACCTCTCTGGAAAATTCAGATCTAGGTGAGAGACAAGATTTTGTTGGACAGAATCTAATGTTGGTTTGGAACACTGACTTTTGGAGAGACACTTTCAGAAAATAAAAAAAAGTATTTGTTTAAAATAATTTTCAAATAATTGCAGTTGCCTTGAAAACTTTTTTTTTCCTTGCCAGTTGGGAAGGTATATTCTCTCCTCTATTTTTCCAACCTCACCCATTCTTGTGCTTCATGATTTATTCCTCAGATTGGGTTAGTTGTAATTTTCCTCCTGGGTTTAGTCCTTTGTGGGAGGTGCTCAGAAGTGAGAGTACTGAGGTTTGAGTTCTGGTCTCAGCTATGCCCCAACTAGCTGGCTAACTACATATTGCTTCCTAGAGGATAGGAGTACGTTTGTCAGAGCTAGGAAAGAAAAATACAACATACTCAGTTACATCTGGATTCCAGGCATACAGTGAAGACTTTTAAAGTTATGAATGTTTTACACTAAAGTTGTTAAAATATCTTGAAACATAAAAATGCTTATAAAATATTAATTGCATTGTTTAAAAAGGTGTTTTTGATTTGTGGGTGCCTTCTAGTGATTTGGGAGAATGAATAGTATATAGCTCTTGTCAAAGAGGTAATTTTTGAATTCTAAATATTGAAGGTAGCTTCAATCTGTAAAGTCACGAGGCTGTCCTTGGTTCTTGTATTTCATGGTGGGAAGGGAATTCACACAGGGAGAGCAGTGGCCACTTGGATACTCCTGAAGCACTTCTGGGGTTGTTAT
The DNA here is from genome assembly GCA_004027715.1 of Plecturocebus donacophilus. Taxonomy (NCBI): domain Eukaryota; kingdom Metazoa; phylum Chordata; class Mammalia; order Primates; family Pitheciidae; genus Plecturocebus; species Plecturocebus donacophilus. The sequence continues at coordinate 27,012 of PVKP010025091.1, read as the reverse complement.
TATTTAAGGTGATGACACTCTTCATTTAGCAGTTCTTCATTACTAGTTCAAGTAAATGATATTTGCTGTGGTTTTTCCAAATGCCTTTTCTTTTATTTATCTTTTTCTGTTTGCTCATCAGCTCAATTTGTCCTCCCATTTGTGTTTTAAATCTTCACTGTTTAGTTTAATTCAGAATGTCATCTCATGAAAAATAGATTTTTTTGTTCTAGGCCCTGGACACAGCATTGCTGATTTTTATTTCTTTACCCATCTTTTTCCTGCCTGAGGGAAAACAAGTATTTAAAATGTATTGTTGTCTGCATCTGTGAGTAGATAAATTTAGTGCTTATTTGTGATGGTGCTGTAGTGTAGTTTCTTACTCTCAGTTTTGCCAACACCAATTATTTGGCTACAATCTTGATCATATTGACTATACTGTGTATATTCCTACAGAGTCTTACTAGACATTTAAGATGAATGAGAATAGAATGAACAATGGAAATGGACCTTAGATAATTATGGTTAATTCTTACCAAGAGTAAATGTAACTTCAAGTTTTAGCTTTTTAGAAAATGGCTGTATTAAAAATTTTATAAGTTCATCTGTCCATCAAAAATCTAGTGAGTACAGATCAGAATAACAGATTAATGTTAAACATGATTTCTGAGTGGCAGCAAATTTTGTTCTAGATGGAGCTGATGTCTCATACATGTGTGACTGACAGGTTCATAATGGCACAGTACATTTACTCTCCCACTCCTCTCCCGCGTGGATTAAAAAAGAATCATTTACAATAAAGGTAGTCACATTTCCGATAACTTACTGTTAACTCATCATGTAATGGCAAGTTCTTTCAATGAGTAGTTAAGCAATATATTTTGTGTTGATTTACTCTTGGTGGTGCCTCTGGCTCTCCAAACCATTAGGTGCTAACTAATTAAAGTAAGCCACAGAAATGAGATTGTGATTTTCTGAGTGTGGATAATTTAGCTCAATACTTCAGGGAACAGAACCAGCTGATAAAAATTGGCCTTCTTACTGTCAGTTGGCATTTATGTCCCCCCAAAATGGGCATTGCTGGATCTGTGAAGGTCATAGCAGGGGACTATTCCTCAAGAGGAAGCTCAAAGACAGGATAATAAGGCCCCACATTTCTCCCAGAACTGGTGGTAAAAGGAACAAGTTAAGCATATTGAGATTAGCACAGGAATAATGGACAGAGATTGGAGCTGAGAGACAGTTTTCTTGATGATGCCTCTAACAACCAAAACAATTTGTTACATCGTTTGTCTTCCTTTTATAAAATGGAGAACATTTTGAGCTAAGGGAGACTTTGATGATCCTCAACCCAACATCTCACTGTCTCTATGAAGACTCTAAGAGCCAGGTGAGTTAATTGAGCTACTCAGTGACACAGATAGTATTTGATAGAGCTAAAATCAGGACTCAGTTCTGCAGTCTTAATGGAATGCTCTTGCAAATGTGGTGCACAGGAATGATCATGGAGTCTAGGTTTGAGCCTTAGTATTGCCATATCTGAGTCCAGTGATCTTTTAAGTAACAAAGTTCTTGGATTCAGGTTTCTGATGTGTGAAATGGGGGTAATGATGCCTGCCATCTACCTCTCAAAGATTTTGTGTGTATCTAGTGAGATATATAAAGTACCCCCAAAAGAGTCTTTTATTACTTAGTTACTGCTGTGTAACAAATCACCCCAAAATAGCGGTGTAAAAATGATAAACATTTATTATATCTCACAGATTTTGATGGTCTGAAATATGAACCCAACTTAGATGATATGTCTGGCTCTGGTTCTTTCATGAAGTTGTAGTCAAGCTGTCAACCAGAGCCATTGTCTCTTCTAAAGGCTTGACTTGAGCTGTCAACCAGAGCTGTGATCACATCTAAAGGTGTGGAATGGGGTATGTTTCCAAGCTCGTCTGCATGACTGTTGGCAGGATTCAGTTCCCTGCAGGCTGTTGGCAGAAGGCCCCCTTCAGTTCCTTGCTTATGGACCTGTAGAGGACCACTCACAATCTGGCAGCTGGTTTCCTTGGGGCAAGTGAATGAGAAACGAAGAGTATGAGCAAGATGGAAGCAAGCCATTTTGTTATCTGATCCTGGAGGTAGCATCCCATCATGTTTATGGTTTTCTGTTCACTAGAGGCAAGTCACTAGATCCAGCCCACACTCAAGGAACACGGATTACACAAAGGAATAAATACCAGGATGTGAGGATCATTGGGGCTCCCCTAGAGGCTCCTAACACAAATATTATTCTCATGGTTGAGGGTAGTTGCAAGAAAAGCATTGGATATTAGATAAATATCCAATGCTTTAATAATAATAAATGCTATAAATGCTTTAATAATAATATCCACCTGCTTTAATAAAGGATAGTCCTTTACAAAAAAAAAGTAGTAATATTTTCATTTATAACTGTTGATTAACTCTCTGCTTCCAAGAGGGATTTAAGGTGATATCCATATCTACCTACTAGCATATGCTATTCCTCCTGCTTAGAAAAAAACCTTCCTTCCCAGCTCTTTTTCACCTGAGAAATGCTAAATCCACTCAAATCCTTCTGCAAATCCACCCAGATGTTACCTCTTGGATATGTTACCATGGTTCAACTATTAGACTTTCTAATGTAAATTGAGCCAAAGGGCACTGTATGATCTGAAATACAGTTGTGTTTTCTAGTAGTATCAAGTCAGTGAAGGTGCCTGGCAATTACCAAGTGTGTCTTCCAATAGGGACAGTTATGAATGACCCAAGGCAGAGGGACCTGTGGTTAGTTCTGAAGACTAGATCTTCAATGACTTGCATAAAGTTACTGGAAACTTTTCATGTACCTTAAAAAGGGTGGAGAAGCATTTGAAAAACTTTGTTGTATGGAATATTTATCAAAGTTAGGGCAGAGGATCACTTGCAGCAAAAACATTGCAAGGCTTTAAAAATGCAGATTCCTGGGCATTGCTTCAGACTTGCTGAATCAGAATCTCTGGAGCTGATCCCAGAAATACGCATTTTCAACAAAGTGATTCTGATGTAAAGTTTGGTAAGCCTCATTCTGAAGGAACCCTGGGAAGCCTGTGGACGACATCACCCATACAGATGGTCTTATTTGCCTTTATATTGTCTGTGGATTTGTGATTGTAACTCTTCTAAGAAACCAGTGATTGTAAGACACACTAATATATTATGTGCTATTAAGAAAGAAAGAAAAGAAAAACTCTGCTGATTATAATTTTAAGGCTCTATAAATTGTAAAATCCATCCCATTTGAAAGATGTTAAAATATAAGAAAATTTCAGAATCAATGCAACATGACAAAATACCTTTTTTTCTGACTTGACCAGATCTATAAGATAGAAACGTATATATTCTATTTCTTAGAAATATACTTTATAAATTCTTGCACTCATCCATCCAACTATTTTTTTTTTTTTTTGACATGGAGTTTTGCTCTTGTCACCCAGGCTGGAGTGCAATGGTGCAGTCTTGGCTCACTGCAACCTCTGCCTCTTAGGTTCAAGTGATTCTCCTGCCTCAGCCTCCTGAGTAGCTGGGATTACAAGCACCTGCCACCATGCCCAGTTAATTTTTGCACTTTTAGTAGAGATGGGGTTTCATTATGTTGGCCAGGCTGGTCTCCAACTCCCGACCTCAAGTGATCCACCTGCCTCAGCTTCCCAAAGTGCTAGGATTTCAGGCCTGAGCCACTGTGCCTGGCCCACCCAACAATTTATTCATTTGTTCCACATGTAGTTACTAAGGCCTTACTATGTGTCAGGACTGTGTTTGGCAGTGGGGAGATAGCAGCACATGAAAAATGCCCCATAGGGTTTCCCTTTTCTCTATGGGGAAAGACAGAAACTAAAGAAATAAACACATAAATATACCTGCTAATTAGGAAAAGTGCAATGAAGGACAAACAGTGGTTGTTACCTGGCAGTTACTCTGTGGATAGAAAGGGTCAAAGGAATTGGGCAGGGTCTGAGGATATAATCTCTCTGTGTGCAGATGGGGGCCAGTGAGAAGCAGGAAGTAATGGTGGGTGTAGGGTAGTTTGTATTAAGAATGACTTACCTAAGAACAGCACATGTACCTGCGAACCTGTGCAGGTTATCTTCTCCCTAGCCCAGTATGTAGACCCCAGGTGTGCACACCAGTTTGCTCTCAATCAACAGACGTGTGCAAAGGGCAGCCGTGGAAGGGGTGAACCTGATGGAGGATGTCTGACTTTGCGATCAAACAGAAATGGTGAGGGTGGGCAAGAGCTCTAACTCACAAATGCAGCCCTGCAAAGTCAGCTGCTGTGCTGTGCCTTGCTTGTCTCCCTTCCTCCCAGCCTTCTCCGAGGTTGAATTCCCGGTGGACTTCTGGGCTGACCGCGCCACTGCCATTTGCCTTAGTCTGGACTGAACTGAATACCTGAGTCATCAATGTCATTCTGAGATGGATTCTTTACAATCCTTAATGTGACAAACTGGATTGATCCCCTGCCCACTACCTGCCAGCTCACTGCAATTTCTCCTTAAATCTCTTCCTCCTCCTCCCTTTGGCTCCCTACAAGACACGCAATAAAGGAAAGAAAGGTGTTTTCTTGTGAGCACTCCATGTTTACGCAGCATTTAGGCAGCATGATGGGATTCTCAGTCCATCCTCGCCCTTATTTTCCTTCTCATGCTAATTTGACGTGATGGAATTCTACAGCTTTGTCAGCTCCCTAAACGCATTTCAGTCTTTATTTTGTGAGAATTTTGTACAAAATCGAATCAATCTAGGTGTCATCTGGCAGTCTAAAACAAATGATATTGTAAAAACGTTTATTGCTGAGCAGTAATTTGAATAGACCACCCCCCTCCAAACAAAAACCCCTTCCATACAAGGAGAGCAGGTCAGTTGTCTCAGAGATATTTAAAATAAAAAGTACGTTTCATCTTAAAAATGGAACTCAGGATGTTGTTTAACCAAGTGTGCCATGCATTCAGTATTCATAGGGTAAAACAAAAGAAATAACAAGGATTTTTTAAAAGATATCTTTCTACTGCTTGCTGCTTGTATCAAACCACCTGAGAGGTGATTTGAGAAGGGCATTTTAGAATAAAGACATTGTTCTGACAGCAAATACAAATGATATAAAATTGGCCCAAGGCTTTGATGCCGGAACCCACATGGAGAGCTGAGACATAGCAACTCACTAGCTTAATGCACTAGAGGAATAGAGCCAGCATAATTTATAGTAGAGTATGAAGCAAGGATGAAAGAGGAAATATTTTTTTTAAATCAAAAGCACACAGAGAGATTAAAACAGACTTTTCAGGTTGCACTAATTCCTCTATTTCAAAAACTTACCCATGCACATAACAAGAGAATAAAAATTCAGCCATAATCTATTTGTCCCTATGGTCAAGAGGAGATTTGTGAGAGGGGACGGATGAGCTATGTCTCTCTAATTTTTGAGATAGTAGGGAGAGGCAAAGAGAGGGTGAATGTCTCCTTTTGGGCATCAGTGAGATTGTTTCTGGCTTCTGGCTCAAGCGTATGACATGCCTTGAAACAAACACCACACATCTATAATGCAGGAGGTGGATACTGATTTTACTCACCTGTTTAGCTTTGCCCTAAGTGTGAGGAAGATGCTGAAAATTGCTTCTAGTTAGTTAGGCATAAAACAATTGAGGAAGGAATCAAAACAAGAAGAAAGCAAGAACAAAGCTGTCTCAGACTTCACAGTTGATCCTATGTTGATAAGGTATTTTTGACAAACTGGTGTGAGAGAAGCTTAAGAATTGGCCGAGAGTGGGAGGAAGAAGAGAATCAGAAATAGTAATTAATGGGTACTAGACTTAATTACTTGGGTGATGAAATAATCTGTACAACAAATCCCCATGACACATGTTTACCTAGGTAACAAACCTGCACATCCTGCTCATATGCCCGTGAACTTAGGATAAATGTTAAAAAAAAAAAAAAAGAATAGAAACTCAGTCTTAAATGACTGTCATTTGGCTATTCTTTTCATTATAGATCAAACACAAAATACTGCAGGAGAGGCTTGTAAGAACAATTCCGAGTGCCTTTACTGAACTATGGGGTCAGGTAAATATTGTGTTGCTGGAGGTGATATGACCAGACTAGATGTATGACAGAAATCATGGTTGATGATTGATAACTATTCTTATACATTGCGAATTATTTTCCACTCATTTGCAAAAGTAAAACAATGCTGGCTGATTTTGAAAAAGAAGCTTCTTGAATTTCTTTCCGACTCTTTTAATCTCTAAACAAACAAAGGCAATGCAAAAGCTCAAATTAAAAGTGAATTTTAATCTTATTCCTTTAATAAATACATTCATAATTTATTTTTCTTCATAATAAGTGATTTCAGCTGGAAGAGTTGCTGTCTTAGGCTTGTCAGCATTGATGATAACATGGGAATCGTATGGTGTTGAAACACCAACCATGGTTCTTCTTAGCCATATGATCTGGGGTAAGATGCTTACACTTTTTGAGCCTTGTGTTCTTGACATGTAAAAATAAAGTTAACATCTATTTTTCAGGGTTATCATAAAGATTAAATGAGATATGTCCAATTGCTTAGCATAGTGCCTGACACATATTAGATGCAAATAATTTTCCCTCTTGGGATAAATAGTTTAGATAGATTTTATTTATCACAGAAGATCCCAAAAAAGGAAACGTAAAAAGCCCCAAATTTTTAAGTCTTTTAAACCTCTAGTTTTTCTTCAATTGTAGAAGTGACTCATATTTTTATAAAAAATCAAAGTACAAATCATTGAAAGAAAAAATATTCATAATTTCCCCACTGTTAACATTTGTCTGCTAACAATGTACACATTTATTGTAGTCTTTTAAAGGCATTTCATATTTTATATGTTATATATACATATAATTAAAGCAGGAAAGACTCTCAAAAGTCATCTTTTCCTAATCAGCCAGCTCTTCAATAAGAGCAAAGCAGTTAGAATCTGTATTCTATTCTATTTTCTCTAAATATAATCCATTGGCATTTCTTCATATGATTAAAAACTCTTGGCACATATAATTTTTTGCTTGTATGTTCTATTTATGTATGTGTTTCATAAACATGTAGGATATTTTCAATATTTTACTATTGACATGTACATTGAGATAAATATACTCATGTATTTTGAAAAATTGCCTTAATTTCTGAGTATTTTCCATAAAGGAATTTCAGAGCAAATGAGTACGAACATCTTTACGATTCCTGAAATACTGCCAGCTGCTTTCCTATAGAATAGGGTCATTAATATATCACTAGGTGAGAGTCTCAGCTTCACCTCAGCCTTATTAACATAGAGTATTACTATTCCAAATAATTTACAAAAGTAAAAAATTGTACCTTGCTGTTGAATTTTTATGACTCTAATTAAATGCTTAGAATTGTTTTTTTCACATCCTATGTCTGTTTGACTATTGGGACGCTCATATTTTCTCAACCATTTAACTGTATTCTCTCTACAGAAAAGATAAACTCTTGGTCAGTTTGTCATGAATATTTTTCAATATTATTTTTTACTTTTTAAATACAAAAGGAAGTTGCTTTGTTTTTAAAGTTGTATTTTGTCTTTTCTCATAAATTTTTTCTCTTAAGATTACCCCTTAAGAGAAGGTCCTGGGATTATCATTTATTTTTCTTTAAAAAATTTTGCCACCCAAACAGTTTTTATGCTGTATTTAAAAAGTCCATGATTTCCTTTTTTTGTGACCCTGGTTAGGGGAACTGAAGGGTAGAATGGAAGAGAACATCACAAATACAAACCTCAAACATGATGAAAATTATTTATGAGACTTTTTTTTTTTAAACCAAATGCCAGTGGAATTTCATTGTGTGGTTTCAAGGTTTGGAGAGAATAGAAAGTTGTTGACAACAAAATGGAATGTTCAAATCAGCAGGTTTTTTGACAGATGGGACAAACAGATATATTTGAGACAACAAGAGACAGTAAAGTAAGTGGCAGAATCTATCCAGTTCTTTGCTCCTCTAAAACACTTTTCCCATTTGTGTTTGTCTGTGCCTGTCTGTGACACATCTAACTGAATCTGGCCCTGAAAATCTGTGAACAGCAAAGGAAAGATGAATGATATTTGAATAGAAGGAAATCTACAAGAATGTGATTCTTCTTTACACCAACAAGAAAACTGTATGAAAAGTCCCTCTCAGCTTATGGTCCCAATTAGGCTATCTCAACACACTTAGCAGCAAATACTGTAACCCCCTAACAAACATAGTTGGCCACATGCACAAATTTCAGTAATGAAAACATTTTTCTGTCTGAGTGTATTCTACTTTCAAATTTTCTTTTCAAACATTAATTCTGGAGCAAGGTAGTAATCAAACCAGAAATTCTATCCTTTCGACTCTGTGCTTGTAACAAAATATATTATTGAGCCATGAATCTGCATGTAAATGTGCTGAGTATAAAGAATTACATAGTTACCACACCTGGTTTCAAGGAGATTACAGTGTGAGATAGACCATGCTGGGTGCACAGTGTAAGGGAAATAGAGACAGTAAGAAAAAAATATTAAATCAGAGTAGGAGTGGACCAAAAACATCACACATGACATATACTCAGAAGAGATGTATTAATACATTTATTCTCCTAACATGTACATAAATGGTGAGTCATTTGTGATTAGCATCAAGTTCTCAGGTGTGGCACCCACTCATGATAAAACATCTCTGTCAAAGTTGAAGTATAAGGGAAATTCCTCAACCTTATAAATGACATCTGCAAGTAACACTCAGCTAACATCATACATATGCTCACTTACATGGAATATACTAGAAGTTTCCAGAAAAGCTACTGGAACTAATAGTGAGGAGTGGCGAGAGATGGTCAGTCCAGTCATTGTCTACTGTGCTAAAGACTTTGGAATTCATTGTCTAAATGATGGGAGCCAAGGAATGCTTTTGGACCAAGGAATGGGCATCTGGTTCTCATTTGAGAAAGTTCCTTTTGGCAGGAGAGTGAAGATAAGTCTGGAAGTTTTAAGACTGGGGGCCAAGAGACTGATTAAGAGGATTTTGCCGTGCAGCGGTTCACTCCCGTAATCCTGGCACTCTGGGAGGCCGAGCTGGGCAGATCACTTGAGCCCAGGAGTTCGGGACCAGACTGGGCAACAGGGCAAAACCCCATCTCTACGAACATTAGCTGAGTGTGATGGTGCACCTGTAGCCCCGGTTACTTGGGAGGCTGAGGTGAGAGGATCACCTGGGCCTGGAAGGTGGAGGGTGCAGTGAGCTGTGACTGTGCCACTACACTCCAGCGTGGGTGACAGAGTGAGACCCTGTCTCTAATAAATTAAAGAAAAAAAAAGAGATTATGTAGTAGCTCAAGTGAGCAGTGACAAGGAGCTGATGGGATGGATGGAGAGCATGGAGTGGATCTGAGACTCAGGAGGCAAAAATATCAGCATCATGTTCAAGGTGCCTATACACTGCTGGAAACCAAATGTGCATCCATGCTTCTGAGTTGTTTAAAAACACTAAAGAAAAAAAAGACGTTTGACACATTGAGAAAGGAAAAATAATAAAAATCCAAGTTGTGTTTTTCTCAAGCTGAAATCCACTTCATTTTTGACCCAAACTTACAGGCTAGGATTATATGTTGTTGGTTGTTGGTACTATGTGATTATTTTCATGATTTTGAAGTTTTGACCTCATCTTTTGGTGGGAGTTTTGTACATTTTCTGCAACCTCATCAAAAGTGATTTTATGTTTGAAAGACTGCATTCTGCAAAGATCTGCCAGATAATGATAATGAAGGTTCCTTTCATCAGGTCTCTGAGAAGGAACTTTAAGTTATAACCAATGCTAAGTTACTGCTGGAACTATTACTTGTTTCTAAAGATTAAGATCCATAATGACTTAGAGTCTGAACATAACAGTTTCACATTCTGACCTTTTTCCTTCATGTTTGCAATTCCTTGATGTCAAATGTGAAATATGAGCAGTGTAGAAAGAGACTTTTGGGTGAAAAATGCCTTTGCTTCCAGGAAAGCTTGCTGTTTTTTCTTTTCATTCCTGTTCATTTGGGAATCGATATTAGGCCTTCTTGTTCTGTAGCTTTTATTTGAAGGGGGAAAATACAAATAGAAGCCAAGAGTATATTTTAAAAATTGAAGAGCATCAAGACATCACAGCCTGAGTTGGCCATAAAGATTTACAATTACATTTCCATCACAAAGACCCTGGCCCATCATATTTGGCCATGACCATTTATGTTTTGATTTCTATTTCTTTGGCGGGACAACACCCCAATTAGACAGATGAGTGTTCAATTCTGATTTTGGAGCACATCCTTGCTGGCCTAGGTTACTCCGGGACTCCTATGGCTATTCTCCACTGAACTATGCCTTGGTAGTTAGAATCCTGCTATCCATGAATTCTTAGTATACTTAAAAAAAAAAAAAACTATCCAGGTTAGTGCCCTCATGGTAATTATGCCTGAATTACCTGGATAATTGACCAGAAATTCCCCTGAATTCTCTAGGTTCTTGCTTCCCAGTCCTTTTTACTCTGTGCTGTATATATTGAGTGGTGGTGATGGGGATGAGAGGGGGGTGTCAGGAATTCATTCCTTAAGCCCAGCAACTAGGTCAGTCTGTTTTTAGCCTCCTGGTAGCAAACAGTATTCTTCTTTAAAGTATCACACCAGAATCATCACTGGAATTATTATTATCAAAGCTGACTGCTTACTGTAGTTCTGAGTTGCTTGGAAAAGGAACCAATTTTTTTCAGAACTTATATATTGCTAATACAATATATAACTCTCCTTTTCATAACTGTACATATTTACATTGTATATAGATTCCATATATATCTGCAGTGAAGGAAATACAAAAGGAGAAATAACCAGACTTCTGCTGCTTGCAAGAAACAAAACCCTCAGTCACAAACGAGGCTTCTCCAGTATTTCAAACCATTCCAAGAAGAAGGAGAAAAAATATTAAAAGTGACTCCATGGACAGATTTTCCTTTCATCAGAGTAAGAGCTGCATTTCATTACTTTAAAAATCCTCGTTCATGTAAACAACACTAAACGCTTCCTGGTCTGGATATCTAAAATTATTGGATGGCCACTGCTGCCCATTCATCTGAGACCCTGATGTGCCACAGTCGATTTTTGAGAACCGCTCTGCCACTTAATGTGACAAACACCCAGGCTTGCCGTTTAAGGGATCTTTGAGAAAGGCCATCCCCACATGAAATGAATTTAACAGCAGCAATTTGTCATTTTGCCCTTCCTTTGCTGGGGAAAAAAAATGCTAGTGATTTCTTTTGACTTAAACTGGGCATTCAAAAAGCTGTTTTTATTAATGAATCATATTAAGCCACTAGTGAAAGGCTCCCTGACTCTGTTTAAATAACAGGCTATGATTCCTCTCCCCTCAAGCTCTCCCCCCACCCCCATTTGGCTCTGCTGCTATTAATTGAGGAGTTTTTTTGTTTCTTTCCTAATGAAGCTAACAGAACACATCTGTCAGGTGCCCGTATTCTTTGCCTGTCTATAGTATGTAATAGACCAGCTGGAGGCTATAATGCTACACAATACCCCTGGCCGTTACAGCAACTATTTATTCCTGGGCTTTTCCTCCGAAAGGGATTTGAAAAAAAAAAAAAGTCTGAAATTTGGGCCTAATTGCTATTTACCCAGCGATAGACACCTGTTCTAGCTGAGACTTTGGCTCATGGATCCCACACCTGAGACCTTAGGGAGCGTAGAGGGGAAATTTCAAGCAGCTGCCAGTCCATTTAGAGATAGAGAGCTTTAACTTGCGGGGTTTGCGCGTTCATATGTATACGCACATATTTTAAAATACTGTTTGTTTAGTATGCACACCCATAACCAGAGGGTATATATTAAATGCTGTGTACTATTATTTCACAGTCAATTGCTTATCTGAAGGCTATACACATACTGGCATACAGCTACAACTGTGATCGCTTTAAAATAATGCTGAGACTGAATTCAGTATCAATAACCGGCACGTGTCCTTCAAAATGTCCATTCCAGGCCTTGGGGGAAAATGGTTTCTTAGGATGAATCGCAGGGAAAAATTTAATCAGACATAACTTTTCTTGGAAAGATTCAATGTCGTTTCAGTCATTTCCTTTGCCGAGTAGCTATGACTTCTCTCTTTAGACATGTTAAACTTATTTTTCCCTTCTGTCCTGGTCAGGGTAGCACAATCTTCTGTTTCTTTGTTTATTTTTTGAAGTCAGCAATGATATTTGTCCTTGTTTCTTGGTTTGCCTTCGTAATAACTCTCACACATACTCAAGAGAAGCCGACCAGGACCGTGATGATAGCATTCGCTTCTCACAAAAATATAAAATGCAAAACCAGAAAGGAATGAATAATGGAGACTTTGTGTAACATAAGTTAATACGTTACCTAATGTTACGCTGAGTAGTAGTTTGAAATTCAAGTTTATTAAAATGGTATCAGATCACAAAAAGAACTGCCTTCGTTTGTAAAAGAATGGAAGTTATGGGACTATATATGCTTGTGTTTGCATATATAAGTGTGTGTGCCCTGACTTTACACATTCCAGTTCCATTGCCTCTGTTTTGCTTGAGGTGTATGTAGTTGAAGAGAGGAGGCTGGGAATAGAGAGATTTAGCACAAGCTCATTGGCAACAAAACAGAAATAAAACATTATTGCCCTGCTATTTTGTCTGGCCTCTAATCAGAAGACAATCACACTGCAGAGGGCTAGTGAGGAGGGGGAGGCCTTTTTTCTTTTCTTGTCTTTTATATCTTCCCCCCTCCCCCAGTCAGTAGGACTTGTGAGCTTTTTGATGGATTCTCCATTGGTATTGCTAGAGCAGCCTTGCATTTACTTACCATTTTGAGAAATTTGGCCCTTCTGGGCAAATCAAATAAACTCCCCTAATTTGCTCCCAACTAGAAAATTATTTATTATTTCTCCCAAAGGATACATGAGCTGTATTCAGTACTGGTGTGAGAATTCACAAAATAAAATGAAAGGCGTGAAGGAAGCTTTCGTAAAATGCAGAACTACAACTCATACATGAAATCAGAATGATCTGAGTGATATTAAGCGTATGTGCACATATGCATGTGCACACACACACACACACACACGCACACACAACATGCTGGTCAAGAAATTTCCTTTAGTCTAGTCTGAAGCCAGAGGTGACCAAAGAGTCACAGCCTTAGGAGGTGGCTGGGGATGACAGGAGAGATTGACAGTACTCACATACAAATGAGTGCTTTGCCTCGGGGCTCACACAGTTGGATAGAGAGCTGATGCAGAGACAGAAATTCATTTCCCAAGAGAAAGGAGAGAAGTGCGCAGGGAACAGGGTCACACCAGAACAGGTGATAATGAAATTAGAGTTAATGACGGCTGGAAGAAACCTGGAGCGGATGGATTGGTGAAACTGTCATCTGAGACGCACACTAAAACCAGGCATGGTATCTCAGTGCTGGGGAAACAATGGTTGGAGGTGCATGGTAGAAGAGTCCTGGGAAATAGAAGAATCCTACCCTCATCTCCGAAGTAGGTCATCTCTTTGTTTTTGTGTCCCAAGACTTCGAAAGTAGATGATTCTAGGAGGCAGATTATATGACGAGGAGCAAGGTAGATAATGTCTCTGAGCCTCAGTTTCCTCTCTGGTAAAATGGGAATAATAACACCTACCTTCTTCTTTTTGGGGAGATAAAATGTGATACTGTTTGTAGAACACCTAAAACAGGAACACATGGCTGGTGTCAAATGTATGTTAGTTTTGTTACATTTCTTTATAAGAATTACATCATTATTATAAAAACACCAGTCAAGGCAATGCAAATTGGTTTATCCATATAGTTTTCTATTCTCTATATCCCTCGTAGTGAACATGCCACATCAAAAAAGAGAAATGAACCTTAAATATATCTGTTATTAATAGGCTTTTATATCTGAGGTATATTTTGAAAGATATGGATTTTGTCAGAAGAAGCTAAGAAATAAGTGATACAATACATAGGACAGTTGTTAAATGAGCATTTAGGTTATGGCAGGGATCAGTGTTGGTCCTAAAATCAAGTAAATTTTGAGCTTGCTAGAGGTATAGATTGAAATAGCTAGGTATGATTTTCCTCCCAAGGCATCCTGTTTGCATTGCCACCCTATTAAACTGCAGAGTGAGGCATTTTTGCAGGCATTTGCTGAAAAAAATCTTCTTTCTCTGAGCTGTGATTCATTTGCCCAGGAGTACATTTTCCTGGGCAAACAGAAGCAGTGAATGACATTGCATGTTGAAGTATTATTTGGTGCCACTCAAAATCTTCTGGATACTTTTCTGACCTTGAATACATCACACACTGAATCCTACCTTCTCAGGTAGATGCCAGATAAGCCATCACCATACTCTGTGGAAGCTAAGGTTCAGGCATATGACCTGGGCTCTGACGATCGGGCATGCACACGTGAGATTTGGATGCAGTTGAAGACATCATGGGGTCAGTCCCCAGGCCAGCTTAGAGGCAAAGGTGTTTGGGGTTTTGTTGTTGTTGTTGTCGTTGTTTCTTTGTTTTAGAGATGGGGTCCCACTCTGTTGCTCAGTAGCTGGGACTAAAGGCCTGAGATACTATGCCTGGCTGTTCAGGTTTTTGGTGTTGGTACTGGCAGAGTTCCTGGCATTCAGTTCTATGTGCTGTATTGCCAAATGGTATCATGAGGTGTTGCAATAGCAAAGAATTTGGTATGATTGATCAGCTTTATGGTCTAGTTCTCTGAGTCTTCTGAAATTCTAGGAATTCCTGAATGCCTTTAATAGTCTTTTTCTAATTCCATCAGCCGACGTGTATTCAGTTGTTTGCTATGAAACATCTTGACTGGCTAGGTGTGGTGGCTGATGCCTGTAATCCCAGCCCTTTGGGAGGTTGAGGCAAGCAGATGGCTTTAGCCTAGGAGTTCGAGACCAGCTTGGGCAACATAGTGAAACCCAGCCTCTACAAAAATTAGCTGGGTGTAGTAGCACTTGCCTGTAGTCCCAGCTCCTTGGGAAGCTGAGGTGGGAGCATTGCTTGAGCCTGAGAGGTCGAGGCTGCAGTGAGCTGTGATCATGCATTTGTACTCCAGCCGGGTGAACAGAGTGAGACCCTATCTCAAAAAAAAATAATGGTTCATGTGTATGTATTGCATGTTTTATAATGCCATGAAAAGTAGTGATATTTTAGTTAAATAATATTGTACAGGTGATGGCCACTTCCCAAGGACTCATTTGCCTCTCTGTTGGTAATTACCGTAACTTTTGGAATGCAGGGAACATGTAGTAATCTGCAGTTCTCTAGAGTAGCTGTCTGGTTGTAGGGGGAAGTTAACTCTATCTTGATTCTAGGGACAGTCATGTCACTCAAGCCTGTGTTAATCAGTGTGATTCTATTTGTTGGTCATTGCTGTAGAGCAGATATTTGGTCCAATGAGATGCAGCGGAAAGTGTTCCAGATGCTTCTGGGAAGGATCTCCTAAGGGAGTTTCCAGCAACAACTTGTTTTCTCTCTATCTATATTGAAAATATAATTCAAGGGGTTGTTTGCTGCATTCTTTCAACCACAAGAAGGGAGCCAGCTCCAGGATGAATATGATGTGATGAAAGACATAACAGAAAGCCAGAAAGAAATCATGTACTTGATTTTATCGTTGGGCCACCAAAGATACCCTACTCTTATGTCCACCCTAAATAGGGAGTTTCTAGGTATGGGAAGCAATTAATACTGTTTTTGTTGTTTATCATCTTGCATTGGGTTCTGTTTCTTGCAACAAATGCATCCTAAATTACCAAATTACCAAATCATCTTTTTTTTTGTTAAAAAAAAATAAGAAAAAGGGAGCAGCATCATGCTACTGATTATATGACTCACTGTTATTTCATAAAGAGGAAGGAGAAAAAAGCTACGTTGTTACTTAGAGTTTTTGTTGTATACTTTCTGCAAAAGCTCTTTTATACACATTTAGATGGTTTTGTCACTTATTGTTTCTGTGTACATAAAAGGAAAATATCAGTAAAATAAATGTGTTAAATATTCTAGAACGTCTTCATGTTCTCTAATTGCTTCTCCAGTTCCATATGTCTGTCTTTCTCTGTCCAGCTCTGTGCCCCGGGGAGCTACCCCTTTGAGCTGCATCTCCCAAGCTCAGTGTCTTCCAGGGGCTGATTGGTTCAGCCAGTGAAAGGTGCCATCAGGAGACTGGGGAACATGAGAAAGGGGATATTGTAGTGTTTCTTCTGGCTATGGTGCAATGCCTCTGGTAGTCACTGTAACCCTCTGGGACTACAGCTTCTCCATTCCTCACCGAGTACCTATAAGATCTCTTATCTTAATTTTTTCAAAACTAGGGGTAGTAATGGCTTCTCGGTGGGACTTTAGTTCTTTTATTAAAATCTTTTTATTTGAACCACTAGTGATGAATTCTGATCCCTGACCATTCCATGACTGGCGCAGAGTCCACCTATTCTAGATATCTTTTCTATTCAAAATCTTTATCTTCTGTGCCCCCCCCCACCCGCCCCCAACTTGGTTCATTCCCTGTGTCATCAAGAAAACTGATGGTGTGGCATTTTTTAAAAGAGTAGTCACTGTTTACTTCAGTAAGACTTTCAAAATGTAACTTTGAGTGGCAGCTACCTTCCTTGGGATGACCTAATATTGCTTCCTATGTAATAATAAACATCTTACGTTCTCACACACATCGGTCCCATCTTTCTCATTTCTGTGGCCCTCCTCAGATTCTTGCCTGATAAATACTGTCTTCCAAGTAGCTCTGCCTCCAGCCTTTCCATTCTCCTGCTCATTTATGTACCATGGTCACACTCAGGCTCAAAAATCATCTAGTGCATCCAAGTGTGCACAGAACAAAACCTAGCTTCTTGTCTGACAGTCAAGATCTTCCATAATCTCCCTTCTCCAGATAGAATTTTTTTAAAAGACAGAATTTTTTATTGTGTTCCAGGTATATACCAGATAATGCTGTAGGAAGACAAATATTTTTCAAATTTAGGGCATAGCCAGATGAACCAATAATTATACTGCAATAGATGTGCAATATATACAAGCCGTGTCTTGTCAGATGACAGTAGTCTTGGCAGAGAAAACTTGGTCACTTAGGAACAAACAGCATTTTTCTTTCTTTCTTTTTTAGCTTTATTTGAGAAAGATGGCATCAACTCTTGGGCCACCCACTGAGCTTCAAGCCCTGTTCTCTCCTTAGAGTTGTGAGAATTAAATATACCTTAAAATATTTGTGAAGTGCTTAGCATAGTGCTGGGAGTGTAGTAATTATTTAATCAAAGTTAGCTATTTTAGAAGCAATAGTATTTATTCACCTCTTCCCTGTAGCAGGACTTTGCGTTTTCCTAACCCCCTCCCGCTCATACTGCACACACTTCTTGAACTTCTTTAGGGATGTCTTCACTTTTCTCTTCCTTTTGGACTATACCCTTCCCCAGGCCGTCTTAGGAGAAGGGTGTTTATTATAAAAATTTATGAGGTCTGGTGCTGGTCCTGAGAAGACATCTGATGGCTTTAGGGGGCAGCTGCCATTCATTTCACTGTCATGGGCCCTGGATTCTCTACTTTTTCGTATATTTCTGCCTTCATCTTTGTGCTCCCTTCCCCTATTTCTTTTTGTTCTCTGGCTAGTATGCTCTGTCTCCACTGCAGAAAGCCCAACTGACTGGTCCAGAGATTAACTTCTCCCAGTCAGGCTGACTTTCATGTGCTGTGTCTCATTAAATGGATTAATAGTCAGTCAATGAGTAGGCCCTTTACGGGTGAGATGTGCAACCTGGTTCTAGCAGGGGCCACCCCATTGCTAATCTAGCTCAGCCCTGTATCATTGATATGGGGATGTAGGCTGGATGACACAAACTTATCAAAGTGTTGTCCAAGCACCAGTCCTGGTCCACAAGCTATTAATAGTCTGAGTAAGAAAAGCACAATGTTGAGATAAGTGGTTAGAGACTGATACAGCAATTTGACTGCTGAAACAGCCACATGTACGATCAGTGGTCTTAATTACGGCACTGTTCACAATAATAAAGACTTGAAACCAACCCAAATGCCCATCAATGATGGACTGGATAAAGAAAATGTGGCACATACACACCATGGAATACTATGCAGCCATAAAAAAGAGTGAGTTCATGTCCTTTGCAGGGACATGGATGAAGCTGGAAACCATCATTCTCAGCAAACTGACACAAGAACAGAAAACCAAACACCGCATGCTCTCACTCATAGGTGGGAGTTGAACAATGAGAACACATGAGCACAGGGAAGGGAATATCAGAAACTGGGGCCTGTCGGGGGCTAAGGGACTGGGGGAGGGATAGCATTAGGAGAAATACCTAATGTAGATGACAGGTTGATGGGTGCAGCAAACCACCATGGCACGTTTCTACCTATGTAAGAAACCTGCACATTCTGCATGTGTATAATGAACTTAAACTATAATAAACCAACCAACCAACCAACCAAACAAAAAGCATTTTTGGGAGAGACAGTGGGGGGGGGAGGGACAGTGGGGGGTGGGGAGTTGCGGGGAGATAGCATGAGGAGAAACGCCAGATATAGGTGAAGGGGAGGAAGGCAACAAATTACACTGCCACATGTGTACCTATGCAACAATTTTGTATGTTCTTCACATGTACCCCAAAACCTAAAATGCAATAAAAATAAATAAAAAAAAAAAAAGTGTAGCAATCAGGATGTGGACCAGTTGGGTGTTGTCAAACACAGCTGGTAAATTGCGTGCCTTACACATCAAGTACTGGTCACACGCAGTAGGACCACAAGATGCTCTTTAGTAGATTGGAAATTGAAGCAGCATGACACAAAACTGGTCCTTCACCACAGATAAAGAATATGCATCTGTATCAGATGCATAAATATAGGCATTTCTGAATAAACAGAAATGAGCATCCTCTCTGAGCAGGCAAATTAGTAAAATCACCTTCTCAGGATGAGGACAGCTTTGGGGACACAGTTTAGCAAATAGCTAACCTTGAGGATATCAACCCCAGCTCACCCTGTCAGCCAAGGCTTCTGTGCAGTGCACAAACCACACAGCCACATGCAGCCTCACATGGTAGCTGTGCCCATGGCCTCCTGGACTCAGAGACCTGTGCTTCAGTTCACACGTGCGATTTCTTTTATGAGGAGGCTCTTCATCAGGGTCAACTTCAGCAACAGTCTGATCTCCAGTCTGGGATAGAACTCAAGATACTTATCGTCAAAATCTTGGAGCCCAAACTAGTTCAGGTATGTTTATAATCGCTGTTTCAGTAATTCCCAAACAATGAGACATTCCATGATAGACATGACACTTCTGAAATAGTCTGTGATGTTTGGAAGCTGGCCTGAACAGAACTCCTAGGGGACTTGTGAGGCAGGTGTCACCTATTCCACCTGCCTTCTGTGATCAGTAGATATAATAGTGACCCCCAGTGAATTATGTCCCCAGTGTCTATGTGCCCTTGTAATGTGGCACTGTAGCTCTGGTCAGCAAGAGGATGGACCTATTTTCCACCCCTATGAATCCGATCTGGCTTTGTGATTTGTTTTGACCCATGAAATATGCTGGATGTGGTGGTGTGCTAATTTTGGACTGCAGGCCTTAAGACATTCGTGGCTTTCACCATTCCCTTATTGGAACACTAAGACTACCAGTTGTGAAATATCCTAGTATAGCCTACTAGAACATGAGGGGCGATGTGGAGAAGTAAGATATCAAGCTGGTGGCAAATATGAACTTCCAGATGCATGAGTGTGCTTATCTAGATATACCAGCTTGAGTTGAGCAGTCAAATGACAGTAGCTATATCAGTGATCCCGACTATGACCCGTAGAACCATTTGGATAACCAACCCACAAACCATGAGAAATGACAAAGTAGTGTTGTTGTAAACCACTAAATTTTGGAGTGATTTGTCATGCAGCAGTAGAGAGTGAAGACATCACCCTATAAAGTCTTTTCTCTGACCAGTCAAAATGTTGTGAACATATATTATTGCTATTTCTATATCCGTTTGTTATGTCTACTAAGCCATATGCTTTTTTTTTTGGGACAGAGTCTTGCTCTGTTGTCCAGGCTGGAGTGCAGTGGAGCAATCTCAGCTCACTGCAACCTCTGCTCCCGGGTTCAAGCGATTCTCCTGCCTCTGCCTTCCAAGTAGCTGGGACTACAGGCACGTGCCACCATGCTTGGCTAATTTTTTTGTGTTTTAAATAGAGACAGGGTTTCACCATGTTAGCCAGGATGGTGACTTCATGATCCACCCACCACGGCCTCCCGAAGTGCTGGAATTACCAGGCATGAGCCACAGCACCTGGCCAAGCCATTTGCTGTTTGAGGCCAAAAAGATGTATATCTTGTATATCTCAGAACAAACATCTAAGTGCCTTCAAATACTAGACACTCAAAATACATACACTTTAAAATCGTGCGATTATAGGTTGCAGTGAGCAGAGATCATGCCACTGCACTCCAGCCTGGGTGACAGAGGCAGACTCCATCTTGAAAAATAAAAATAAATGCATATTATTCAACATTTTATAATTAAAAGGTCACAGAACACAAGTTTTCACTTAAGATTTCATGCTGAATAATGATGCATCATTCATTTAGAAATGCAGATAGAAAGAATATGGCAACTTTGCTGGGCATGGTGGCTCACACCTGTAATCCCAACACTTTGAGAGGCCGAGGTGGGTGGATCACTTGAGGTCAGGAGTTCCAGACCAGCCCAGCCAACATGGTGAAACCCTATCTCTACTAAAAATACAAAAATTAGCTGGGCGTGGTGGCACACATCTGTAATCTCAGCTACTTGGGAGGCCGAAGAAGAAGAATCGCCTGAACCCAGGAGGCAGAGGTTGTAGTAAGTAGAAATTGCACCACTGCACTCCAGCGTGGGCGATGAAGTGAGACTGTGTCTCTAAAAAGGAAAAAAAAAAATATGGCAACGTAAGGACCTATGTTTGCTACTTAAGAGGGAGAAGGAAAAGCAGGGAATTGGAGACTGATTCTCTGTATCCATGTGAGGCTCTGGAGAGCTCTCCCTGCAGGTTCTGGTCAGTTTTATCCAAGCAGGACCTCAGCTTCTCTCCGACTGAGGTTAGACAGTTGCCAGTTGGGCTGCTTGTGAGTGTCTGGTCTCGGTGACTGTGATTGCTGCTCCTTCCCGGAAGGAGACACTTCTTTCTACAAGTTTGTTTGCCCACCACATTTAGCATTTGCTTTTTTCCAGGAGCTCTTGCTGTGCTTTCTAGCTGGGCTATCCAGCTCTCATACGACTGCCTCTTCTGACCACACAGTCTTGTGCTTTCTCTTCTAATGCTACTCACAGTGTGGTGCAGTTCACATTGGCAGTTTCTTGTTCCATGTCTGTTTTGCATTCTGGTTTATACATTCCATAAGGGAGCATGTCTCACTTTTTCTGGAACGTGGGTAAACATGTTTAAAGAGAACAAGGAGCTGCTAAACTGCTTCATACTGCACACATGTACTAACATGTGAAAACACAGTAATCAGATAATCTATCCAATCTACTCTGATGTCATTTTTTTGCACGTTACTTGTTACAGCTGTAATTAAAGTTCAATTATGAAATTTGATGTTGGTTTATTGTGCCTTCCTATGACCTGAGTTTAGTGTCATAAAATAGAACTAAATAATTTCTACTGTTGATCTGATTCTTTCAACATCTGTTTGACACAGGTCTCCATTTGCAAACATTTCCTTATTAATGTCCTTTGTCTGGGTTCCCAAGCTCATGTTTTATCTACTTAATGTTCTCTCCAAAATTTGACTTAAATTAAAATAGCTAAAAGGTAACTTTTGTGGTAGTTTTTAAATGGCATCAGATCAAAAGCTTTCTGGATGATCACCTAAATTAAATTTATATCACCTTCCCATGAGGGCCTCTTTGAGAAAAAGAAAGACCATTTACCTTGTTGTGTATAATTCTAATTTAAGAATCTAGACACTCTATAATTAATTGCTTTACATTTTTCTCAAATGCAGTTGTGACATTTATGTTTCCTGTTTGTCTCCAAAAACTTTTAAATTAATGGATATAAAGCTGCAATTTTTAACTTCTAGCAGTTTAGATACAGATTTTGCTGACACTTTGAATAATACCAACAATTTAAATTTTCATTTTCTAGTAATGGTAAATTGGATGAGAGGGAAATCACATCCCAAAGTAGGGTCTAGCAGGGAAACACACATTTCCTTCTGTGCTTGCAATATATTTTTCTCCTACAGTTTTATTTACAGTAGAGGTCTTGGGTTGACTGCAAGTGAACAATAACATCTAGCATTAGAATAAAGAATTTTAATAATGGTGAACTTTGTAAAAAAGTGTTATTTCTGGCTTTAAAACTTGACCCCTTGACTCTGTAACTGTTCTTTGTTTGAAACCCCTTACACTTGGCTTCTCTGGGTACTTGTGAAGATTTTAATGAACCAAGGAATAAATTATCTAGAAATGAATAAAAGCTCAAGAAACTAAAATAAGTTGCACTAAAATGCCATTAAGAGCTAATTATAGTCTCTCCTACTTCTCGTTCTTCTTGCTAACTTCTGTTTCATCTTATCTTAATCTATTCTCATATTAATTGTTAGTGAGTGATAGCTTGAGTATGGATGAGGAACTAAAAAAATTTCATAGTAGTAACAAGATGAATAAAATGATATAGTTAAAAATAGCTTCTAATAACCAAATTGCTGCTTAATAAAAAATATGTTATGCTATTAAGGTCAGTAGCTCAGATGAAATAGGACAATGTACAAATTAGCAAAAATTAAAAATTAGCAGAAATGTTGTTAAGATTTTTCATTGTTCAACAAATGTTATTGACCAACAAATGTTTATTGACATGTGTTCAGACACATGGAGGATCTCTTAAGCTCTACAGCCTTACAGGGCGCCATGAAAAGCCTGTTGCTTTGTTACACCCTTAAAGGATTCCCATCAACCACCATCTGTAGAGATGCTGCTTCTGATGTGCCCAAGAAATTAGTCACAGGGAATCCTATGGAAGTCTTAGGGAAATTCACATACTAGTTCCTGATGATACTGCAGAGGCAAGTGATACAGGAGTTGACGTTGCAATATTTTACTTCTTTGTTTCATTCCCAAGTTTGGAGGTTGCACCCTTGCTCATGATCTCTGTGAGCTAGTGTCTTGAAAAGAGTCTGTCTGGGCTTGATAAACCTGACCTCTACCATTTGCTGCTCCCTTTCCTAGATCTTATCAGTGGAGGAAATAGCATGGCCTCAAGTACCCAGACTCTCTTTTTGGCTTAGTGTAACGCAACAGAGGACAAAGGGACAGACATTGTCCCCATTTTCAGTGACCTTCGAGTCAATGAGCAAACAGAGCAATGAGGAAGCATGTAGCAGAGTTTCTAACTCCCAAGAAAGGTTAGGTCTAAGTCTGACTCTGAAGAAAGGATAGATGTTTCCTGAGCTTTGGATAGGGGAGCAGTGTGAATCCTCCTGACGGAGAGGTGCATTGATCAGTGGAACCTGAAGGAGGTGCAGTGGGTGCCAGCCCAGAGTATGAGGCCAGGAGGAAGAAAATGGGCTGGAGGGGCAAAGAGGGACATATCATGCTGTGTCTTGCCAGCCTTAGATAGACAGTTTGTAATGGGAACAATTTAAAGAGTTCTACAGAGGGGAGTGATAAGTGCCATCATTCCTTCCAAAACCTTGAAGATAAGATCCACAGTGAAGACACTCCTGGGGTGGCTAGGGAACATGGATTAAAACAAACAAACAACTGTGTGTGGTGGCTCATGCCTGTAATCCCAGGACTTTGGGAGCCCAAGGCAGGCAGATCACTTGAGGTCAGGAGTCTGAGTTCAGTCTGGACAAAACAGTGAAACCCTGTCTCTACTAAAAATACAAAAAATTATCTGGGCATGGTGATATGCACCCGTAGTCCCAGCTACTCAGGAGGCTGAGGCAGTGGAATTGCTTGAACCCAGGAGGTGGAGGTTGCAGTGAGCCAAGATGGTTCCACTGCATTCCAGCCTAGGTTACAGAATGAGACTCAATCTCAATCAATCAATCAATGAATCAATCAAACCCAGTGGCTTCAATGAAGTATAGGAATTAAATTTAGTCATTTTAGAAGTCAATATCAAGGAGAGAGTCAAACAACAAACTAAATTGTGGCTGGACTTGCAGCAGAGAAAATACTGTATAATATTGAAACTCAAAGTTTACAGTCAGTTAAAAGAAAAACTTAAGCCACATTTGTTGAGTTTAAGAGTGCTATGCTAATTATGTAGTGATACTGTTGGTGAGCATATGAAAGCATATTTTGATTTTCTTCTTTAAACTTGCAAACTCAACAAAGGGAAATTTGGTTCGTTTACTTGTTTAAGTTTGATTAACCAAACTGTCTTTAATGTAGGAAGGGTAGTTTTTGTACATAATTATTCTTAAACATTCAAATCAACTTTTCTACATTCTAGATCTATTAATTGTCTGTGGTCAAACTACTTATGGTAATAGTTTGGATTTTTAGAATTTGCCATTATTCTACCAAGTCTGGTATTTGAGATGCTGTGAAGTTCTTCTCTACGAGCCCTGTATGAGTTTGCTGTGGCTGCTATAACAAATTAGCACAAATGGAAAGGCTTTAAACAAATCAAATTTAGTGTCTTATTCTGCTAGAGGTCAGAGTTGGTAGGGCTGTATTCTTTCTGGAAGTTGTAGGGGAGAATACACTTCCTTGCCTTTCCCAGTTTCTACAGGCTGCCCACATTCCTTGGCTCATGGCCCCTTCCTCCATCTTCATAGGGTATCACTTCAACCTCAGCTTTTGTCATCACATCTCATATTTCTACCTTTGATCCTCTTGCCTGCCTTTCTAAACAGGAAGATATAAAGATCTCCTTCTTTGCAATTACATTGAGCCTTCTGGAATAATCCACAATAGTCTTCTCTTTTCAAAGTCCTTAATTGCATCACATTTGCAATGGTCTCTGCACCATGGAAGATAACATATTCACAAGCTCAGGGCATTAAGACATATGTATATCTTTAAGCCATTATTCAGTCTTCCACAGGCCCTAAATAAACTAAAACTTTGTTAATCATGCAATTTAAAACTTGGAAATAAAACAAAAGATGGAAGGTATATTCTTTTAATGTCATATTGAGGTTTTGTTTTATTTTTTGAAAAGGACCGTCCAAATATCTAGAGCCCACTGGAGAAATAACATGTTCTAATAACATATTCTCAAGGTTAGCTTACAAAGGTGTTTCTCTGTCAAGCACTTCCATTCACTGAAAGAAAACAGCTTATGATGAAACAGCTTACAATGAATCTTTAAGAAAGCATGTACCAAACATACACCTTCTGTATATGTTCCTCTGAACTTAAAAGTTAAGAAAAAGCATGCCTTTTATAATGTCATATGTAAAGGTGGGTAATATGAACCAATGGATAAAGAAATATGTTATAATTCCATATTCTCAATGTTTGCTTAAAAAAACCCAAATATTATTGAATTGTCTAGGAACTGTACCTGTGTTTGATTTTATTTCTGTTACTTAAAGTTTCAGACATTGGATTAAGTATTAAATGTATGTTAACTTATAAACCTGAAAAGAGATGGAAATAATTGTTGCCCAGGACAGATAACCCCAAAAGTTATGGTTTTATTATCCTTTTGTCCTACAGGACATTAACCAGGTTTTTTCTCTAATTCAGCAAACTTATTTTAGAATTATCTCTTAGTATAATATTGTCTCATCTTAATTTCAATGTTATCATTTTAATGGTTAACTCATTAATAAGTTGAATATGTTTTTAACACAGATGCATGCAATATTGTACAAGAGTTTTAACTTTTTGACAGTTATGGTTTGACAATGTATTTGTTGAGTAAATGATATTAATTGGCCCAGCAGCAAATTATATTGGCTTAATAGATATTCAATATCTCTCCCACTCCAAGAGTCTATGATGACCTGTATTTCTGATCAGTACTCACAAACCAATGTTATACTCTCAGGGAAACTTAAATAGATGGAATTTTTAGTCTAAATGTGAAAACTTTAGAGTTTTTTTCTTCTAACTTTAACACTGTAAATTTTCTGTGCTTCACCTTTTTTCGTGCCTTTTTTCTTTCTTTCTTTTTTGAGACGGAGTCTCACTCTGTCTCCAGGCTGGAGTGCAGTGGCGTGATCTCGGTTCACTGCAAACTCTGCCTCCCAGGTTCATGCAATTCCCCTGTCTCAGCCTCCAAAGTAGCTGAAATTATAGGCATATAACACCACATCCAGCTGACTTTCTGTATTTTAGTAGATACAGGGTTTCACCATGTTGGCCAGGATGGTCTGCCAGGATGGTCTCGATCTTCTCACATCATGTTATGCCCAACCTCAGTCTCCCAAAGTGCTGAGATTACAGGCGTGAGCTACGATGGCGGCCTGTTTTTGTTTTTTGTTTTGAGATGGTGTCTTACTCTGTCACCCAGGCTGAAGTGCAGTGGTGCCATCTTGGTTCGCTGCAATTTCCGTCTCCTGGATTCAAGCAATTCTCCTGCCACAGCCTCCCAAGTAGTCGGGATTACAGGTGCCCACCACCACACTCAGCTAATTTTTGTGTTTTTAGTAGGGATGAGGTTTCACCATGTTGACCAGGCTGTTCTCGAACTCCTGACCTTGTGATCTGTACACCTTGGCCTCCCAAACTGCTGGGATTATAGGCATGAGCCGCTGCACCTGGCTCGCTTCACCATTTTTCTGACTGATCTATGGAGTTGGTGGCAATGGTGATGAGTAGCTGATGCAGCATGCTGTAACATTTACATATTACTAACTTAATGGAGCTTGATAATCAGTTTCACTCGAAGGTAGGTAGGAAAGAGGAACCTAGAGGGCTTGAACATAGGAAGTTGGCTTATCTGTCTTGAACATGAGGAACAAGAA
>PVKP010025090.1:0-34140 GCA_004027715.1 Plecturocebus donacophilus | reverse complement strand
TGGAGTGTGAGCTGCATGAGAACGTCCAGCATGTTCTAGAGTCTCAGTGGCGTCTCATTCCCATCCTGGCTTTGCTGGACTTTGATCCTTGCCTAGAAAATGATAATAAAATTCAACTCTATCCCCAAGGCTATTGTGAGGATTTAGAGCTAATGCACGTAAAGAGTAAGGTGCATGTCCCACCACCCTGTGAATGCTCCAGAATGTTCTAGAATGTTCTTGCCATCACTCCTTGTCATCTGGGGTGCATGTGGGTTAGTCAGCTGTGATGGCCCATGGCTGGGACTCTGTGCTCTTTTTCCAGGAAGAGAAACCATGAAGGTGAGCAGGGCCGCCATCAATGAGGAATCCCTATCCACCCACCAAGGTCGACGTGGCCATGAGTGGTTCCCGCATGCCGGAGAAACCAGCACACTCTCTCCTGCCTGTGGGGGGGCACTGAAAGGCAGGTGACAGTGATGTTATGAAATGGGAGGGGTGCCCCGTCACCTCCAGATAGCACACAGCTCACCTGCACTTTGGGCCAAACTGGCCACAGGTCACTCGAGCCCCACCTCAGGAGGGGTCAGCGGTGGGTCAAGATTCTGGGTGTGAAAATCACTTTTCTAGTCCAATTCTCTCCCTTTCCCAGCAGAGGACTTGGAGGCTGCGGTTTTATGCCTGAGACTGGGCAGCATGTTTCTCACGGGAGTGAGAGAACCAGGGAGGGCAGCTCCGCTAGAGCCACAGGTGGTCCCCTGGGCATGGGTGGGGCAAGGACCTGGGAACGAAGGCCCCATGGTAGCCACGTGGTCCGGGCAGGGCCGGCAGAGCTGCCTCCTGCAGGGTGGGCGTGAAGGGGAGAGTTTGCCAACCAGAAATGAGACCTTCCCAGCCTCCAAGCTGTGCCCCCCACCCTCTCTCCTCCATCCTGCCCACTGTGGAAGGCTCTCTGGGAGGGCAGGTGACCCCGCTGCCTGTTTGCTACACATCTGTCCCCCTTTGTGCGGCGGTCCTCTCTGCAGGAGTGGAAAGGGCAGCAGTGCTGCCTCTCAGGGCCGTGAAAAGCAGAGCCCAAACGTGGGGTGGGAAATGGCTTTCGCCTTCATGTTGCTAAGGAGAACAGGGTGGGAGGCGAGTTGTATGCTGAAAGTCACAGAGAGGGTGAGTGGAGGAAGGCAGACCCCCACCCAGTCCCCTCCCCTGGCAGAGATCAGGGTGTGAAGAGGTTCCAGATGGTGAAGGGGTGCAGATGAGTGGGGTCAGGTGTGCCCTGTGGGCACTGTCGGTGAGAATGTGGAGGAACACTGTGGAGGTTCTTCAAACATCTACCAATAGAACTACCTGCTACACAGCCGTCCCAATGCTGGGTATTGACCCAGAAGAATTAAAGTCAGTATTTTGAAGAGGTGTCTGCACCCCAAGTTCATTGCAGCACTATTCACAATAGCCAAGTTGTGGAAGCAACCTCCATGTCCATCAACAGGTGAATGAATAGAGTAGTGGCCATCGCCACACCAGGGAGTACTATGCAGCCAAGAAAAAGAGGAAACTGTCATTAGTGACGGCACAGATGAACGCAGAGGACGCTGTGTTACAGGAAGTAAGCAGAAAGGCAGACACTGCAGTCTCCATCTACAACGAACCGGAAACTGTCAAGCTTATGGAGGCAGGGAGGAGAGTGGGGTTCTCCAGGGCTGGAGGAGGAGAAAAGAAAAGAGAGAAGGAGTGGGAGAAGGGGAGAAGAAGGGTGGGGGCAGAGACAGAGAGAGTGGAGAGAGAGAGACGGGGTGGTGGGGTGGTGGGTGCGGAGTGTCCAGGCCTGGGAGTTCTGCCCTAACCCTGCTGTAGTTGATACTTACGACAATGTAAGTTTGAAGCTGTGGGCTACCCCCTGTGCCTGGTGACTGGATAATTGAAGAAATGTTTGCAGGGAGTGCTAGCAGCTGCGGCCTGCTCTGGTATGTATGAAGCCTGAGAAGTGATGCCTGAGCCTGCGCGGCGGTGTGAGCCTCCCGGCCCCGGAGTCTGGGGGCCTTGGCTGTGCTCCTTACGGTGTTTGGCTTCCACTGTGCTCCCCAGACAGCCTCGGCCGGTCAGGGAACTCAGTAGAACTCCTTGAGGCTGCAATCTCTGAAAGTCCTACTGAACTCAACAGAACCCCTTGAGGCCACAGTCTCTGAAAGTGCTCTAGGGGTGGGGGCATGGAGCTCAGCCTCAGGGTGGGATTCCAGGAGCAAGGAAATGCGGGGTGTTCCAGCCCAGTGTGGAGCCAGGACCCCACATCCTCCTGCAACTCATTCTGTCCACGCCTCTCCAGGTGCTCAGAAGTGCAGCATGAGCCAGGCGCTGTTATTGGGGGAGGGAGGGGTGAGGTACAGGAGAAAGACACACTCTCCCTGACCCCAGGAGCTTGTCATTTGGGTGGGAAAAAGTCCGTTTCTATTTGTGGACGTGCCTGCCCAATGCCACAGAAGAAACGGTGTCTGGGATGGAGGGTGTGGGCTTCTTCCGTCCTTGGGCTGCAGCCTCTGGGCATTCTGGAAGGCGTGCCCATCTACGAACCTGTGTGAGCCCGAGTTAGTGCTGCCCTGATGGAGAATCTGACACCTGCTCTCTGGAAGTAAGTGGGAAGGGGTTTGGCCCCCAAATTTAGCGATGGCAGCCTGGGTGTTCGACGCTGGCCACGGTGGAAACACGTACACCACGGAGATCAGCAAACTCTACGGATCTGGGTTTTCTTTTCTTTTGTTTTTCTCTCCTTTTCTTTCTGTTAGGAAGACAGACGCCAGCATGCCACTGAGGCGGTCACCTAAGCCCAGCTCCAGGTCGTCAAAGGCCACGGTTGCTGGAGTCACAGAAGACGCCCCCCACCCGCGGCCCGGTTCTGCCTCCTTCTGCCGAGCGAGCACACATGTCATCCACAGAACGATCCCTCTGACTTTCAGACAATACTAAGATTTCCACAAAAATGGTCATTTAGAAAACCACACATCTGCTAGTACGTCTGAGCCGTAAAACTCCAGTAGTCTTGGTGCATTCAAAAACAGGATTTGGAGACATTCGTGGGGCCTGTTTCACTACTAGTCAATCAATTAATCATATTTACATATTTATGGGCCAGGCGTGGGGGCTCACTCCTGTAATCCCAGCACTTTGGGAGGCTGAGGCGGGAGGGTCACTTGAGGTCAGAGTTCGAGGCCAGCCTGGCCAACAGGGTGAAATCCCGTCTCTACTAAAATACAAACATTAGCCGGGCGTGGTGGTGCGCACCTGTGATCCCAGCTACTCAGGAGGCTACGGCAGGAGAATCGCTTGAACTCGGGAGGTGAAGGTTGCAGTGAGCTGAGATCACCCCACTGCACTCCAGCCCGGGGGAGAGAGTGAAACTCCATCTTAAAAAGAAAAATGCTGAACATACCACTCTTACCCACAAAGAATACTGGCAGTGAAATCCAGTTGAACCAGCTCCAGTGGAGAGCCTTGCTCGCTGGCTTACTGGCCTTTGGGTGCCAGTGGGTCTCATCACTGGTGATGACCTACATTTCACAGACTTTGCCCCCTGCCATCTCAGGCCCCTGCCAGCCCCAGAGGGCTCCTTGCCAAGTGTGCCTGGACCCAGAGGGTCCCACACAGCTGGGAATCAGCTCCTTTGTGTGACTGGCTCAGGTCAGACAGCTGCTCCTGTGGTGTCTGTTGCTCACCTAGACACATGGGACCATCCTCCACCTCAGAGCCCTCCACAGCCCCCAGGTTCCAGCCGTGGTGACCAGCAGGAGGCTGCTGCAGGCCCTGGGCTGCCCAGGTGGCCCCAGATCTCAAAGCTTCTCTGGACCGACTGCATGGAGCTCCTCTGGGCCATGGAGAGTGCTCCCTGCCTCCCAGGCCAAGCCAGCCCTCCCTCCGTCTCCCAGAAGGCCAGTTCTCCAGCTCCTGTGGGAGGGCGTCTTGCAGACCAGCGACCCGTGCTCACCTCTCCAGGCACGTGGGCAGAAGGCCTTCTTTTCTTCTCTTCCAGCCCAAACAAATCAACCTGCCAAGGCCAAGCCTATTACTCAAACACACAGAGGTCACACAGTTCGTGCACCGTGCCCAAACGTGGGTAGACTCGGGCTTGGGCAGCATGAGCCTCCCTTCCGAGAGGGAGCGGATGGTGGTGGCAGTCACTCCCGCGCCCTGACTGGCTTTGTTATCTGGGGCCAGCGACTGTGTCTCTCTGCTCCTTTTGTTTCCTGTCCGCAAAACGTAAATAATAGTAACACAACCTCATGGGGTAGTTGTAGATTAAAATGTGTTAATTGTGCAAAGATTAAATGTGTTTATCCGCCAGAATGCTAGCACAGTGCTTGGTATGGAGCAGGCTTTTATAGCGTTAATTATTATCATTAATGTAGCTATTGTGATCTTTGGAGTGAATGGATGCACAGTCATCTGCTCCTGTCCAATGCAAATGCTTAGTTGTCCTGAATAACTGACAACTACACGGCATTTGCAGTGAGCGGTTCCGGGTCCAGGAGCAGGCCAGCTCTCAGTGCAGGGTGCTAGCTGGCGTCGACTTTGACTGCAAAACACAGAAGAGGCCAAGATAAAGAAGACAGAGAGTTCTAATGGGAGCACCAGGGCTGGCATAGTGTGCCCGCCTGCCAGGAGCCAGGCGGCGTCTGCTTGCTGTCTGTCACCCTCAGCTTGGAGCTTCCACCTTGTGGACCAAGGCTCTGCTGGACCTTCAGGAACCCAGAGGGAGGAGGGAGAAGATGAGACCGAGGTGCGTCCCTGCTGCCTTTTGAGGAAGTGTCTTGGCAGCTGCCACGTGGCATGACATCACACATCGCAGTGGCCAGAAGTGAGGCTCAGTGCAGGGCTGGAACAGTCTTCATTCTGGATGACCATGGGCCCAGTTAAAAACTGGGGGGTCCACTTCTAAGAAAGAGGGGTGGTGGTGCTGGGGTGGACTCTGGGTAGTATCTGCAGGAATTTTTCTACCATCTCTCTTCCTGCCGTTTGTGAGCCCTTCCCGATTTAGCAGGGATTTGACACTTGGGACTAGGAACCAGTGACCTACATCAGACGGTTCAGAGTCTGCACCCACTCTTGAGGGTACTTATGCCCCAGCCTATCCCGTATTTACAGAAAGGGGTGTCCTGCAGAGGCAGCAATGCGGGTCTTGGGAGAGTTTGGGGGTGAATGGGAGTTGTGTTACTTATCCAACGCTGTGTGACAAATCACTACAAAACTTAATAGTGTAAAACAGCAGCAGTCGTTTACGACTGCTCACAGCTGCTTTAGATTTGGAATTCCAGAGTGCCTTGCCAAGGATTCCATCTGAGAGTCTCTCCTGAGGTTGCAGTCAGATGTCACCTGTGGCCATAGTCATGGGTGGGACCGACCAAGGATGGAGGATTCACTGCCATGGTGAAAACTAGTTACATCCTCTGGGCAAATCCCTGACATTTTCTGCACCTTCTTTTTCTCATCCGTGAAACGGGAAGAGTTGTGTGACTTGCCTCATGTGCCTCCCGAGGAAGTTTTGAGACTCCAGTGGTAACAAAGAGGGAGCTGCAGTGAACGCATTCTCCTTGGGCTGAAGTTCACGGCTGCTACTCATGAGCTGAGTAGGAAAGTCTTCTTTGAAAGTCTCACATTTGTTAATAGCCCTTTTCTAGAGAAAGTGAAAGAAAACTTAGTGAGATTCTCTCATCGTCTGGAGGTGCCTCAATGTTGCACCCAGTCCAGAAGCTGTCTCATACAGTGGGATTTTTAAGGGAGTTTAGTCCACACCTAAGCATGTAGGTGGCTCCCCTCCATGGCTGCAGAATTGCACTGGCTGCTGGAGGGAGGCCTCAGTCCACATGGACCTCTCCATGGAGCTGCTTGAATGTCCTTGCAACATGGTGGCCAGCTTCCTATAGGAGCCATCTGTCCAGGAGACAGAGACAGAAGCTGCAGTACCGTTAACGATGGAGCCTTGGCAGTCACACACTGTCACCTCTGCGGTGTTCTGTTGCCACAGGGGTCAGGCCTGGTTCCATGTGGGAGTGGACTAAATAACAGGAATACCGAAAAAGGGGACAGAGTTGGCAAGGTGTCGGTGGGCGGCTACCAAAGTGCTGCTTTCATCAGCTTACCAGGACGGGCTGCAGCCCCATTCATCACCGTGCAAGTTCAGACCCGCAGCAGTCAACACCGTGAATCTTCACGATTCGACTCTAGGTCTCCTGAAGGGTCTCTTGACCCACTGGGATAATTAATTTGGGAAATGGAAAATTTCCCCTTTTCCTTCTGGTGGAAAAGCTTTGGCTGGGAGTTAGGGTTCTAGAGTTGGTTCAAGTAAAAACCAGCTACATCCTCTGGGCAAATCCCTGACATTTTCTGCACCTTCTTTTTCTCATCCGTGAAACGGGAAGAGTTGTGTGACTTGCCTCATGTGCCTCCGGAGGAAGTTTTGAGACTCCAGTGGTAACAAAGAGGGAGCTGCAGTGAACGCATTCTCCTTGGGCTGAAGTTCACGGCTGCTACTCATGAGCTGAGTAGGAAAGTCTTCTGTGAAAGTCTCAAATTTGTTAATAGTCCTTTTCTAGAAAAAGAGAAATAAAACTCAGTGAGATTCTTGCATTGTCTGGAGGTGCCTCGATGACTCTTCCAGTTCAGAAGCTGTCTCATTGAGCGGGATTTTTAAGGGAGTTTAGTCCACGAGGTCCAAAGCACACTGGCACGAATGCTTGTGTTTCCAGTGGCAATTCTTGGTGCCACCAGGATGGTATTAGATGTGCAGGGACACACACATTGGCATGCAATTTCAGGGGCTCATAGACCGCCTGTAGCCCATCCCTGAATTTCCCTCATGGTCGAAGCTTCAGATTAAAAACTCTTGCCTTGCAGGGTGGTATGTGAGAGTCACTTAGGTCAACTGCAAGGAATTAGGCCATGCGTAAGAGAAAGCAGGCGAAGAGTTTATTTAAAGTGGACGTTCTGACACAGGCTCCTGCCAGGCTACAGCTGCCGTCTGGGAAGATGCGTCTCATTCTAACTTTGTTAACCTCGGCTTGGCCCGGAGTCAGACCTGCAGACCAAGTCTCTTGAAAATAGCTTCCTGGGCCCGCCAGGGCTGTGGGGCCCAGGGGTGAAGGCCAGCCTTCCTACAAGGGCACAGCCTCAGGGTTGAGACCTGTACATGTTCTAAAGGCAAGAGCCTGGCTCTGTTCATGCAAACCTATGTCCACTGCTAGAAAGTTAATTCCTGCAAGGAACTGATCTAGTTCCTTCCCTACCCTGACAGTAATGAAGCTTACAGTGATCACGCCCCATACTTGTGTAGCATACAGGTTAACCAGGACTTGATCACCCTATATTTAACTTGCACCACACCCTGAAGAGGCAGGTAGTGGTTCCATTTTAAGAATGAGGAAGTTGAGGCTCAGAGACATGAAGTGACCTGCCCGATGTTGCACAGCTGATTGGAGCATGTGGTCTCAGGCCTCACAACCCGAAAGATGTTGCTGTTTCTGCTTCGTGTCACCATCTTCTTCACCAAGCAGATCGTGTGAACCCTAGAACTGACCCGTGGAGGCTGCTGAGGCTGACAGCCCACGTTTCCGCCAGGCTGACACAAACCACGTTAGATCGAATGGATGACCAGGTCATGGGTGGGGTCAGCCTTTGTCTGGAAAGCCAGTCCCATCAGTTATGATAACTAAAGTCAAAGCCAGAGAGCCCCAGACTCTCCTCCAACTTAGGAATTTCCTCTGCTGGGACCCAGGCTGGGAGGGAGGGGGTGGCTTCTCCGTGCCGAGAATGCTGGCAGGGGGTCCTCCACGCTTCTGCATCAGTCACTGGGCTTTGGAGTGGAGGTTCCACCAGGCCCGCAAGCGGTACCTGGGCTCCATGGCATAGGCGTGGCAGTAGCTGAGCTACCCAGGTGAATCCCCTGCAGGTCGGGGAGGGGTTCCAGGCCGGCTGTGTCCAGTTTGGGTGATAGCAGTTTCCTGACTGACATCATGGAACCAGGGTGCAGGCCGTCTGCGTGGCCCCGTCCCTCTGTGCAGCACACAGCACTCAGGGTGGTCGGCCGGCCCGGTCCTCTCCAGGTGGAAGCCAGCATCCCCGCCAGGTGAGTGGTGCTGGACTCGCCGAGCGTCGATTGGGCCCACACCTGTTTTGTTTCAGTTCCTTTGTGGTCGTATTTCTTACTCCAGTTGTAGGTTAAATTGGGATCCCTAGAAACTGACTCTCTGAGGGAGCACTGCCGTGGGCAGGTTCACTGGAAGCGCCCTAGGGAGACGCACATGGGGGCTGAGGGGACGTCGCCCCTGAGCCTCAGCCTCGGCCCATCCCCCAGGACGTCACCCTTGAGTCTCAGCCTCTGTGGCTGGGATGACCTTTGAGATTGTCCTAAATTGAGACGGAGGGACTGGGTATTGGTACTGACCAGGATGCCACGTGGCCAACGACAGTCACACAGTCCTGCCATGTGGCCCTCCTGGGAGGGGCCGTGACCTTCAACCGGGCAGGTCCCCTGCTGGCCAAGAGCCCAGCCAAGAGCCCAGCTGTGAGCAGCTCAGCCCACAGGCTCAGGAGCCGGGCCATGGTAGGGCCTGGGCTCTGAGAGGGGCCCTGGGTGGAGCACAGTAGTAGTCACTGAGCTGAATTGGATTCAATCACGCTTAAACTCTGGACAGTGAGTATAAAAACAAAATGGTGTCATTCCTAGAAAAATGAAATTGATCTGGAAAAATTCAGTAAGGACAAACTGCTAAAATAAAGGAGTTGAAATAAGTTGTGACCAGGGACCACATGTAAAACTCAGAGAGGACTTGCCTTCAGATCCCTTCACCACAGGCTTTCCGCCCATTCCGTTTATGGAGTTTAGTTTTTTGTACTATGACACCTGTGCTTGTGGTTTACACATGGATGCGAACCGGACTCTACCACGGAGCTCAAGAAGGCGTTGAAGGTGAATGAATGTATGTATGTAAAATGAAACATTTGAATGGATGTAAATATATTCATATCATTTTGAGAAGGGTTCTCCTATTTCCCAAACACTTTATTGTCCACCCGGCTCTGCACACAGTGTTGAGGCTTCCGTGAGCTTCTGAGCCAGCCCAGTGGCATCACAGGGCACATTCCCACTGAGGGAACTGCGGGCATGGCAGCTCGGTCACCGTCAGCATCCGCCCGTTTCCTGCAGATCCCCAGACCGTGATGTTGTGACCTGGCTGGGACCCTCCTCTTCCCTCTGTTCGCAAACATGGTTCTATGTGTTCAGGCTTCTGCAGTGAACAAAGCCGACAAGAATTGCGGCTTTCTGGGGTTTCCTTTACTCGGATGGGCATGACGGCGGTGCGTTCGCTGCTGGGCACACCCACGTGGGCCTGGCGCATGCTGTGTGTGGCCCGCACTTTCTCCTGCGGGGAAGCTGAGGAGGGGTGTGGCTGAGCCGGCTCTTTGTGTGTTTACGTACCTCCTTGAACTTGTGGTCACGTCCGATCCCAGCCTGGGAATCAACACAGAGCTACCCTGTGACCATGCATCAGACGTCGGCAAGCCAATCGGTAAGAGGATTTCTAGAAAGGATCCCTGAACTGGACGGGAATCGGAAGGGCCCATAGCGCTGTGGTTTTCTTAGAGCCTGGATCTTGGAGCCCATGGCCACCGAGCCCAGCTCCATGTTGGCTGCAGACTGTGCTTGGGGCACCCACATGGGTGAGGATGAGCACCCCAAGGGACCAGGCCAGACCCCCTAGCCCAGTTCTGCAGAGAAAGGCGGCTGGCTACTGCTGGGGCTCTGAGGCCAGGCCTTGTGAGTCGATCAGGAAAGAAAACACAGCAGGGAGAAAGGGTGGAAGGAATGCAGGGCTGTGGCCGCTGCCTGTGTGGTTTTGCACGACTTCCTTGCCTTCTCTGGGCTTCAGATTCCCTATCTGTGTAGTGTCAGTGGCTGGGTTCAGATGGAGAACGACCATTTCGGAGCATGTGGCTTGCAGAGGGGACAGGAGCAGCCCCGGAAGGCTGCCTGTCTGTTCATCTCAACCCCTGCAGAGCCCCAGCAGGGAGGCCAGTCTCCAGAGGCTCTGTCCGCCTCCTCTGCCTCCATCCTTCCCTGGCCTCAGAGTCCCCAGGCCCCCCAGCAACTCTTCTTTGGAATAAAAGAACACGTATTTTCTCCCTGGAATGCCAGGCTGAAAATAAACAAAGACCACATGGGACAGACTGAATGTTGTGCTTCCCCAAATTCACTGCTGATGCCCTGACTCCCATGTGATGGCTAGAGATGGAACCTCTGGGAGGTGATTAGGGTTGGAAGAGGTCATAAGTGTGGGTCCCCCATGATGGGACTCACGCCCTTGTAAGAGGAAACATCAGCGAAGTCTCGTCTCACGCTCTTACTCCCTCTCGCCCTTCTCACTCTGCCACATGCAGACAGGGGAGAAGGTGGCCAACCGTAAACCAGGGAGAGAACCCTCACCAAGAACCAAGCCTGCTGGCCCCACGATCTTAGACTTCTGGGCTCTAGAACTGTGAGAAGTAAAGTCCTGCTTCACCGCGCCGCTGAGCTAAGACGGCACTGAAATGAGTGTGAGCAGAGGCTGCTTATTCAGAGCTTGCTCCAGCAAGGGGGTCATGCCCTTATCTGCGCTCGGACAGGCGTGGGCAAGCTTCACGGTGGAGAAAAGGAGGCTCTAGGGATTCTCCAGCTGGAGGCTGCTGGCACGGGAGGCTGGAGGCACTCAGAAGTGGGGCGTCCCGGGAGATTGGCATTTGGCTTTTCCCAGTTGGTCCTCAGTTAGAAGCAGGGCAGGGAACGAGGGAAGCTGGTAGTTACCGCTCAAGTCCTGACCTCTGTGACCAACTGCTGCAGAGGGCATGCCTGGCCGCCGGGCAGCATCTGCAGGTGCGGGTCGGGCTCCTGCCCTGATTTACGGCCGGCCCTTTTCCATGGGTGCATGCAGTCTCTCACCAGGCACCCGTCCGTTCCTAAGAATGTGCAGCTGTATGCGAGGCAGGCAGGCCAAGGGAGCTTCTAAAAATGTCCTTCTGGGCTCTTCTATGAGAGATGGGATTTTAATAGGGGCTTCCAGACAGCAATCAATCCCTTAAGAAATCACTGCGTCTGGGATGGTTGGGTCAGGCAGGAGGGGAGTGAGCATGTTTTCAGGCCAGTGGGGACGGAGGTCCCCCCACGTGCAGGTCTTGGTGAACCTGCTGGCCCATGGCCTCAGCGATGCCCCAGGCAGCCCAGCTTGTAGTCCTGGAACTGGGTGCTGAGGAACCTGAAGGTGCTTCAGGAATTCCACAGCTACTGGTTGGAAGTTCAGTATTAAAACTAATTTAAAATTGAAATAAAAATAGCACTCCGGTGTGCCACACAGTGCAATTTGAACACATGGAGAAGGCTGCAGTGGGGGGTTCCAGCCAGACGGGCACAGCAGTCGCAGCCGAAGGGGGTCCCGGTGAGGCCACGCCGGCGTCTCCCCAAAGCTATCCTAGAGCTGGGGAAAGACCGAGGGCTCTCCAAGTGGGCACCGGAGTGGTCTTGCTGCTTGCGGCCAACACTTGTCCTCAGGGCCAGGCCTAGCTCAGTGTTTTCCGATGTAGGAAAACACGCCTTTTGAGCAAACCGTCAACTCCTATCCACAAATCAAGCCCTGGTCCAGGGGGAAGGGACTCAGCGATGGAAAGCTGGGATGGGGACACTGGCCACCTTCCGGGTGGGGCCAGGGAGAGGGTCAGGGTGGCTCACAGAGATCTTGTGTGGGGGAAATGTTAGACTTAGATGGCCTCTGCTGTGTCTGGTTTTTAAAAAATCTCCTTTCTCATTTGATTCTTTTCTTTTTTCCCTTTTCACTCCTCTCCCTACCCCCACCTGCCCCATGCTTTCTGTGATTCTTGATCCACAGGGTGACAAGAATCAGCTAATTCAACGGGGCTGACAGGACTGATTCCCTATCTCTGAGGCAGCAGCTGCTCCATGATTGGGAGGTATTTATTTATTTAATCAATCCCTTGGCTTTCAGGCTGGGCCATGTTTACAACAGACATTAACAGCAAATGAGTGGATGAATTTCCAACAGATGGAGACATTTTTCTAAAGTTTCCTAGGCCAGGCATGGTGGCTCATGCCTATAATCCCAGCACTTCGGGAGGCCGAGACAGGAGGATCACTTGAGGCCAGGAGTTCAAGGCCAGCCTGGACAATATGGTAAAGCCCCGTCTTACCAAAAAAAAATAAAAAATAAAAATTTAGTTTTCTAGTGGGCAATGCTATGGCTTCCACTGAGAATCAATTTCACTCTCTGTGTTAGGGATTAGCTCTGCGTCTCCACCCTAAGACTTCCAAGACATAATTCAAATTAATTTTCGTGGATTGATTTGGGGCTTTGATGTATTCGACTGGTTGCGTCCTTCCCCACTATCCCGACTGCTGGTGCCACGGATGCGACCTTCACTTGATGCACACCAGGCTCTCGAGGCCTCCGTCTTGGAGGGGCACAGCGGGTACTCTGAAAGCCTCCTGAAGCCCTGCATGCTTCCTAAGGTGAGATGGTGGAGGATGAGCAAGAAAGGAGCAATCCGAGTGGTAAAATAATGTTTTATTCCATGGATGAACAGATGCTGCCATGGCACATCCCCACTTCCCTCCGACCAGATGTTGTGGCCAGAGCTGGCTTCCCCTTCCAGACCTAGCTGGCTCTGCAGTCGTTCAGGCCAACTGAAATAGCAAACGCACGGCCACGTAGCACTCGGATCGGTTCTGCCTGTCAGCACGTTGGGCCTTTCACAAATGGTGATGAATCACCTTTAAAAAACTCGGTGACGGAGACCTTCCAGTCACCCTAAGTATGACGGACGTTCAGAGCTTGCGTGGATAAAACCAAAACCCCAAACGCCAAACGCAACAGGGATGCGTCTCCTCTGCTGACGGGATGCCAGGGACACCCCCGCAGGGCTGCGAGCTGGAGAAGCCAGTCCTGACATTCAGCCTGTCCACGAGCTCAAAAGGAAATGACGGCAATGGATATATTTCAAACTAGCACTTCTAGAGTCCAGATCAGCCAGAGTGTTGCATGCAGGCTCAACATGGGGTTAGCGCTGGCGGGAGGAGGCGGGGGCGACTGCACAGAGGCCTGGCACACATTCCTTCCTTTATATACAACATAATGAAATGTACACGGGAACGCTGGCTGCACATTGGGTCGGGCGCATTTTACCAGGCTAATGTCGCACATCATCAACCTCCTGCGGGTGGCAGGAAGGCCATGAAGCCACCCCCGAGATGGGAGAAGGATGCGCACACGCCCACCGAACCCTCAGGACTCCCGTGGCCCAAGCGCACACAGCAGGCCTGGGGCTTCGTCTCATTTCTGTGTTTTCACCCAATGTCATGTGAAAAAGCTTGATACTGTACCGAGGAGGACAAGGATGGCTGTAAGGATGGATGTAAACAGACAGCGCACATCTGCAGCCCAGCCCTAGCACAGCTCAGCGGGACAGAGGTTTTATTTACCTACTTCTTTTAATGGGTACTACTGGCTGTCTTCCCCCTCAGCGTTCAGGAACGTCACCAAGACGTCTGAGGACAAGCTTGAGGAGGGGCGGTTACCTCTGATTTGCTTCTTTGTCCAAACAAGCACAAAATCTACACGTAAACTGGAGAAAGGAAAGCTCAACAAAGCCAAACCAAAAACAGCACAGCAAAAGCACCCCAGGACGGAGACAGTGGAGCATCAGGTTAAAACCATAGAAAAATACCAGTTAATTCTATCAGGTTAACCGTTAGCGTAGCTACAGTGAGACTTTGTACAGAAAAGGGTTTTCTGGGAGCCCCTCACCACGCGCAACGTCCTAGTTACAGGAAGTAGCAAGCCCACGTGTGAGCGCGCATGGCTGGAACCATCGTGCCGTCACTGCCGTGCGCATGGCGCTGTGACGTGAGACGGCACGACGCCGCCAACGGGAACACAGAGGCGAGTGTGGGCAGGTCGCATGCTTCCGCTTGATGGTGGGAGTCGGGGGGCCGGTCACGGGCTTCGCCGCCACCGTCCTTTGCTCTGTTCCTTGGGGGAGGGGCCGTGGGTGTGTCGGTCTCTCGGGGGCCAGGAGGAGGCGCAGTTGCGGGACAGAGTTGCGTGCCGAGGAGGCCGTGAGCGATGACTCCGGGGAAGGAGCCTCTTTCCCAAGCAAAACTGCCTTCGGCATCCGAGACACGCATGCTGTGGAACGCCCGGCCCCGCCCCGCCCCGCCGAGGGAAGACGGAGGGCCGGGAAATCCCTCAGTTGTGTCCGGTTGTAGAAAGAGCCACGTTTGTGCTTAGAGCGACTGAGGTTAGTCCTCCTCCTCGTCCTCTTTCGCTGTGACTGTCAGCAGTTTGTCCTGGATCCTGAAGCATTCCACGAAGAAGTTGATGATGGACCGGTACAGATGCTGTTTGAGGGTGGCGCTGTTAAAGTAATGGCTTTCGTCCGGGTAAATCTGCAAGGAAGGCACGGAGAAATTACTCTCCCTGGTACACCCTCCCCATGGGACGGGAACGCACAGGAGGCGTGGAGCCTAGTGAAACACGGGCCCCGTCCAGGGCTGGATTTTAGTTGACCAAGTGAGTGTCCCAACCATGTCACTCCTGAGGGAAGTGCATCTTCCTCCTGGGAGCTCTGTCTGTCTGTCCCAGTCAGAGGGGCCCTTCCCTAGCATGGAAATG
Source organism: Plecturocebus donacophilus (assembly GCA_004027715.1). Lineage (NCBI taxonomy): Eukaryota > Metazoa > Chordata > Mammalia > Primates > Pitheciidae > Plecturocebus > Plecturocebus donacophilus. The sequence goes on along the minus strand of PVKP010025090.1, from coordinate 19,465 downwards.
CACCACCCATTCATGAAGCCAACCAGCCTTCAAACAGCGCCACTCCGCCCGGTGCCTAGCCCTTGCCAGGCACAGCAAATGCTCAGTGGGAACCGGGTGAATACACTGGGAAGCTCTTCATTCAGCACTCTACAGTCCAGATCTGCTCTCCTGAATTTGCAACATGGGTACGAGCTTGGGGACTGCAGAGCTGCAGCCCAAGTTTTCAGGGTGTCAGGCTGTGAAAAGAAATGGAAAGAATTCCATGCCTCAAATCCCAGCGCTTTGGGAGGCCGAGGTGAGTGGATCACTTGAGGTCAGGAGTTTGAGACCAGCCTGGCCAACATGGTGAAACTGTCTCTACTAAAAATACAAAAATTAGCCGGGTGTGGTGGAGCATGCCTGTAATCCCAGATACTTGGGAGGCTGAGGCAGGAGAATCGCTGGAACCCGGGAGCCGAGGCTGCAGTGAGTGAGCTGAGATCGTTACACTCTGAGCGTGGGAAACTCCCACGGAAGGGCTGTGTCCTGGCCTGTGTGCCCACGGGCCCACCCCACTGAGTTTGTGTCCTGGCTACTCTGCGTGACTATGGATAGGTGACTTGCCTGAGCCTCAGATTCCCGGTGTGTCGAGTGGAGAGGATAATGGCAGTAGACTCCAGCTCTTAATACTTTGTGAGGATTAAACAATCTGATAGCCATGACGTGCTTAGAACGAGGCCTGGAATGTAGGTTTGTTTAGTCCCAGATGCCAACAGGATGGCAGCTAATTATTCTACTGCCAATGCAGTGATGCCACCATCCCCTAGGAGCACTGTGAACCATCTGTGCACGTGCAGGGATTCAAAGCCTGCATCTTATTATTTTTTTTTTCTTTTTTTGAGACACGGTCTCACTCTGTCGCCCAGGCTGGAGTGCCGTGGTGTGACCATAGCTCATTGCAGTCTTGACCTCCTGGGGTCAAGTGATTCTCCCCACTCAGCCTCCTGTGTAGCTGGGACCATTAGTACACACCATCACATCCTGCTATTTTTTAAAAACTTTTTGTAGAGATGGGGTCTTCCTGTATTTCCCAGGCTGGTCTCGAACTCCTGAGCTCAAGCAGTCCTCCCACCTTAGCCTCCCAAAGTGCTGGGAGTACAGGTGTGAGCCACTGCACCTGGCCCAAAGCCCACACCTTTCTGTGAAACTAGATTGCCTCTTCCTGCCTTTCTTGTAAGTTTTTGGAGGGTGAAATTCGCCTTTGTTTTAAAGTATTTATTAATGCTGTCATTAGGCTCTGATAATGTCATGAAAACATCAAGTAGTACAAAAGGGCATGGGGCAGGAAGCGTTCTCCTCCTGCTTCGGGTCCCGTCTCTCGGCTCTTACCTGGGGCTGGGGCTGGGCCTGGCTGCAGATGCATGGGGTGCCTGTGAAGGCCGAGTGGGTCCTCCTCCCTGACACCTGTGGGGCCTGCGGTGATGCAGGCTGCTCCGTACCTGGCGGGTTGAGCTCACCCCGTCTTGGGGAGTGGCCCACGTGCGCACATACAGATGGACCTTTGGGGCTGCTGTGGTCAGTGAACACTGCCATGGCAACTGCCACACTCACTATGAAAAAATCTGAAATCTGAACGTCTTTCACAAAGAGACTTCAAGTGTGGTGTAACCGAGTCCTTCTGTCCCTCTTCATCCATGCTGGGGTCCAACTCCCTTCTGGCTGGAGCTCTCCCTGCCTGATCAAGCCCACATGTGGTCCCCCCTCCCACAGACGGGGATGCTGGAGGCTGAGGCAGTGGTCAGCCTGGGCAAGGGCTCTCGGAGGGAGGCGGGGTGCCTGTCACTTGTCCCTGGAAAGCTCTCCCATTCATCTCGGGCCTGAAGAGACCATTGGGTCATACCTATTTCACCAAAGGAGCAGAGGGCAGGAAGGAAATGGCAGAAGTTTCCCGAGACAGCCCTGTGTACTGTTGGGAAAAGCCCAGGTTTGGGGCTGTTGGGTCAGCACTTGATGCTGTTGTGGGCGGGCCATGGGTTGGTTCTGGGAAAGTGGGTTCAGTTCTGGGAAGGGCACCCCTCTTTCACTACTGCGCAGCTACCCATGGCCCCAGGAGGTCCCACCAGTGCTTAGTAATGTGTGGTGTTGGCCAGAAGGAAGCAATGGGGCAAGTTCCAGGGCCTGGTGTCCCAATCCCCACACCAGGATACCCCCAGCCACACTGCTGGGTGGGGCGGGTGCTGGCCAGAGGAAGGCAGCGGGCCTGGAGTGGGAGTACAGGGTGGTGGTTGCCCTAAAGGGATTTAAACCTGGCTGAAGTACAGAGCACAGGGATTGTTAATTACAAGAAAACGTTAAGTATGTGCTGATTTTCCAACCTGCTAGGACCCTGCTCCTCACCAACCACTGCACTGCAGGTGTGTCTGTTGCAATGCAATGCCCTGAACACCCATCAGGTCTTTTTCCATGAAAGGAATGTCTTGCTCCAGGTTCAAAACAGAGTAACGTGTACTGTACCTGTAAGCTGTAATTAGCCTTTCCCCTAATTAGGTGTGTGATGAGTTCTGCTGTGTGCTGGAAATGAATTTTTTCTGTTCAAAAAAAAAAAAAGAGAGGAAGATGTTTGTTAAAAGCCATGGTGCTATCAAGGAGGAGGCTCTTGCCAGATACACAGTGAATTCGTGTTTTCAGTCCTTACCATCGGCAGTGGCATGAATGATCAGGAACTGCTGTTCTTCCAGGGCGGAGACTCGATGGGCTACCTTGGTCATCTGCACATGCGGGGGCAAGGGGACAGAGTTAGGGGCTGCACGGCAGGGAGCCAGGTGTTCTGCTTGGAAACCTGACTGAGAAGGTAGGGGAAGGGTATTGAAAACACTAAGTGCCCAGAGAACTGGGATGCTTTATATCTGCAAAGAAATGCAGGGCAGATCTCAGAAGCCCAGCGATATGGTTTGGCTCTGTGTCCCCACCCAAGTCTCACAGCTCCCGTAATTCCCACGAGTTGTGAAAGGAACTCAGTGGGAGAGGACCAAATCATGGGGGCGGGTCTTTCCTGTGCTGTTCTCGTGATAGTGAATAGATCTCGTGAGACCTGATGGTTTTATAAGAGGGAGTTGCCCAGCACAAGCTCTCTCTCTGCCTGCCACCGTCCATGTAGGATGTGACTTGCTCTTCGTTGCCTTCCACCATGATTGTGAGGCTTCCCCAGCCACGTGGAACTGTGAGTTCTCCATTAAACCTCTTTCCTTTGTAAATTGCCCAGTCTCAGGTATAGCTTTATCAGCCGCGTGAAAATGGATGAAGACACCCAGCTTTCCCCCATATTAACTCTTCTTTTGGAAGAGGAGGGGATGGAAGAGAAGGGAAAAAGGAAGAATTTCCTTCAACTCCAGGTAGCCTTAGAGGGCCATCATGTCACCTGGAGCCACAAGGAGCCGACTCCCTGGACAGACTCAGTTCCTTTGTCCAAGTTTCCACCAAGAAAACGCAGCCCTACCTGGCCCAGGAGCTCTGGCCTCCCTCCCTGCACACAGCTGGAGAAACGCTGTGTCTGACGGCCACAACGAATCAACAGCTCTGACTCGGGAGGTCTTATCAGAGGGGCTTCTTGCTCCTCAGTCAAGAGCTCACTCTGCCCTAGCAGCACAGCTCTGGCTGGAGGGAGAGCCAGGGGTCCTGTGCACAGCAGGTCTCCGTGGACACTGGCACTGACTCCTTCCTCATCCCTGAAGCTCCATAGTAAGAAATCAGGCGGAACCCAGAGAGGACGTGTTAACCTCCGTCCACGGTCTGATGGAAGGATCCTTCGGAGGTTTCTGAGTGGGCTTTGGTGCTGGAGAGGGAGAAGCGCGGGGCTGGGGAAGGCAGAGTGGGCCCTACGGCCAGGGCGGGGTTGGAGACGGGGCAGAGGCCGACTGTCTGATCACATTCTCCAGCTGTGCCCAAACGTACCTCGTAGGCTCTATTGTCAAGTCCGTGGAGGCCCAAGTACCTCTCGGAAAACGCAGAGGCTGCACGGAAGCAAAGGAAGGGAGGTTACCTCTGGGCTTCGGGGCCCTGTGAGCACAGCGCCCAAACTCCAGGGAGGGCCCCGGGATGAGCGTGCGGGGGCGGGGGCGCAGACGCACTCCCACTTGCCAGTTGCATGGCAGATTGTTGGCTTTTTAAAAACACCACCTAAATCCTTTGGGTTTTACAAGGGGCATCAGACAGTTCAACAGGAACCTTAACGTGTGTGAGTGCCAGTGGTGGGATTTTCAACAGCACCGCAGAACCTTAATTAAGCAAAATCTGGTGAATCTGATTCCTAAACAAATAGGATAACCTCCTAGTTCAACACTTAGGAGCGGAGCGGGTGGTAAGAGAGCATGTTTCCATGAAGATTTGCTTGTTTTTTAAGAAGTCCAGGCATGCGCCTGCTCTTGGTTCTGCATGAGGCCCTGCGGTCAGCCAGGCGACAGGAGGAGGGTGGGGGGCTTCTCCCAGGGCGCCTGAGGGCAGCCAGGAGACAATGAAGAGAACTGGCTGGTTTTGGGCACAGTGACCCATGAAGACGGTGGCAGCTTTTACGTGCGTTTGAGTCAGACAGAGCGGAAACGGTGTGATTCAAGAATTAAAGTCTCACTGAATTCGAAAGTGCCACCCGCATTCCCGTGGGAGAATTCCTCTTACATGATTCACATTTCGGACCCGGAGAGTTCCTGTGTAGTCATAAGTTGAAATGTGCCTTGGCGTGAGCCAGCTGTGAAGATGGGCATCTGTCGCGAGACTTAGCTGCACCAGCCAGGGGGCTGTGGGGCCCGCCGAGGTCCCTGCCCTGCTGGGCGGTGTCCACGGGGCTCGGCCGTCACAGTGGGGCTGGGGGTAGGTGTGGCGATGGGGTCTGGACTCGTTCCACCAAACCGCAGGGAACGTCAGGCTCCGCAGGGCTGCGGTGGACCGGTGGCAGGAAGCCCCTCCGTCTCCAGCTCCCCTGCCCGCTCTGCTTAGGGTGGGGTCCGCTGGAGCGAACAGCCTGGTCCCTACGGAGCCCCGACCGGAATGCGAGTTCTTGGAGCCACAGAAAAGACCTCTCTGCGTATTCTAAGAAATGGATTCAGGTCACGGAGCCCCTCCCATTCAGAGAAAAAGGGTTGTGTGATCATGAGGAGAATGCAGGGGCCTGGAACCCCCAAACACAGCAAAGCCCCTCTGTGCCTGGGCAGAGGTCTGGTCCACACCTGCGTGGGCTCATCTCTATCTGGTCCCCACAGCAGGTCACCCTGACAGCCTGCCCCGTCTCTGGCTTGTGCCCATGGAGAGCCATACTCTCTGCGGACAGGTGCTGGCCAGGTGCCTTTGCATAGCCAGGGAGAAAGGAAGGCAGAGCTGAGCCACGTAGAACTCCACTGAATTGCCCTCTGCTGGCAATTCCCTCCCAACCACCCCTTCTTTATCCCATAACACCTGCCCACCAAATACCCATGCCCAGGCATGGATCTCTGCGCAGGGCCCTGCCGGGTTCTGGGAGCACAGAGGAAGGGCGGCCCGGTAGGGCCTGCGGCACCTGCTCCCCGCCTCACACCCCAGCTTTCTCCACCCTGCTGCTGCAAGCGAGCACTAGCTCTGTTTCCAACTCTTGATCTTCTTGGATGGGATGTGGTTTATAGGGATCTGAGGATTGGCCATTTTCATTCAAAACGTATCACCTGAGACCCTTCCCTCTCCTTCCCTGGGTTCTTCCTGGGAGGTTTCAACCGTCAGCCCAAGGTGGCGACTGTGGACTGCAGGTGCCTGTGGTTAGAGGGACGGAGGTGCTGCAGGGAGGGCTGTGGGGCCGTGCAGGGAGGGAGGGGCTGGGGGCGGGGACCAGGGCTGGGTCCTGCAAGGCTATTTACCGTAGAGTTTGAAGTCTGTTATTGGAGAGAGAGCTGAGCCGCAGGTGAACGTCTGGCCCTGATTTTCCCCCTTTGCTGGGAGAATGTAGGTGCTCAGGTAACCACCGTAATCCTGGGGAGAGCGCAGAGAGAAGATAGTTAGGAGTCCCAGCGGTAACTCAGCACAAAGCAGCCTTGGGCGGGGACACCGCCCCAGAGCAGCCAGTGCCCTGCAGGTTCTCTCCTTTTACAAAATGTGCCACTTGGAAAGTTGTTTAGGGACAGTGACGAGGTGAAACGCAGACCCCTTCCCACTCAGCATTATGTGATGTGAGCCTTCCCCACTCTGGGACTTTGTGTCAAGGTACGTGAGGATGAAATGCGCCGGTGCCTTGGAAAGGCAGGTGTTGACTGTACTGCTTCGAGTGTGCACGGCACTGTCCTTCCGGCTCAGCGTCTCTCTACGGCATTTCTGGACACCTTCCTTGTCTATGGGCCGGGCTGAGCCATTGCACTAGATTCCGAGGGCGGGGCCGACAAGTGGCTGATGTGAGATGGGTACTCCCAGGTGTTCTGTGTTCAGGTAAGTCCTAGACTCCTACACTGCCCTGGCCTCGGTGGGCATGAGGAAGCCTCACTGCAACGCAGACCTCCCCAGGGAAAAGTGCTACGTCCTTGCCGGCTTGGTGCGTTCAAGGCTGGGTGCTCAGTTGAGCTGCAGCCTCCAAAGAGAAGACCCCTGGGGATCCGGGGACAGCAGGGAGCTATGTCAAGTGTCTGTGAGAGACAGGGCATGTGACAGCACGTGTGTGAGCCTGCACGTATGCATGTACGTGTGTGAGAGCATGTGTGAGCATGTGTGTAGGCTTGTGTGAGCATGTAGGTATAAGCATGCATGTAAATGTGTGCAAGCCTGTGTATCTGTGATCATGTGTGCCTGTGTGTGAGCATGTGTGTGAACGTGTATATGTGAGCATGTGTATGTAATCATGTGCATGTATGAGCATGTATGTGTGAGCATGTATGCGTGTGAGCCTGAGTGTGTGTGAGCATGTGTATGTAATTGTGTGTGACAGCATGCGTATGTGTGGGTGAGTGTGTATGTGTGAGCATGTGTGTGTGAGCATGTATGTGCATGTGTGAACATGTGTGAGCATGTGTAATTGTGTATGTATTGTGAGCATGTGTGAGCCTATGTGCATGCGTAAGCATGCATGTATGAGTGTGTGTGAGAGCATATGTGTGTGAGCCTGTGTGGGTGTGTGAGCATATGTAATCATGAGTGTGTATGAGAGCATGCGTATGTGTGGGTGAGTCTGTGAGCATATGTGTTCACGGGATTATGGCGTGTAGAGAACCAGGCACCTGATTGAGACCGTGAAGCCCATGTCATGCCGAATTTGCCCAAGATCACTTATTTGTGACCTGCACGATGGTTCAACTGTGTTCCTTTCATGGGGCAGGAGCACCTTGTGTAATGATGATGAAAGAGTATTTTCATTTTCTGACAAACAATATTTATTGTCAATGAACTCCACAGGTCCTTACAAGTCATTCCTCATTTTCTTTAAAACTCGTTTTCCTGCAGGGCCACATGGCCTGCTCTGCTTTAAATGGGAGGCTGGTGATTTTCTGCAGGGGCGATGTTTGGTTTTGGGGGGAACCTGCAGGACACAATGCCCAGGTGCCCCCTTGCTCCCCAGGACACCTGTGGGTGCAGGGCAGCTGCTGCTCCCCCAGGCTCTGTGTCCCAGGTCCTGTGATGTGTAACTAAGGCTGCCGCCAGGCTCCGTTGGGCACATTCGAGGCTGAAATGGAGTGGACCGGCCACCACATGCTGAGCTGCTAAAAGGATGATGCTTCATTCCTCGGAGGAGAAATGCAACTGTGGGGTCTACGGACCTCTACCTTAGGCTTGTTAAAACAAAACAGAAACTGCTCTGGAAAGAGGCCCAGGATCCACCAGGCAGAATGGCCAAAAAATGCCCCGGTGCAGAGCTGGGACACCTGTCCTTGGCTGAGCTCAGTGCGGAGGTGCAGGGTGTGGGGTGCATCAGCTGTGCTTGGACAGGTGCACAGGGTCCCCTTTCCCTGAGGCACCTCGGCTGCCGGGGTTTCCGGACCAACCACCTGTTGAGAAAGCCGATTTACTCCACATGACTCCTGAATTCTCTGTGTCCGGAAGTGAAGTATAAAAGGCCCTGAGTGGATGGGCTATGTGTGGCACAGGAAGGAGGCCCCTCCCTCAGGAGTGGCATCTACGTGCATTTGGGGCAAAGTGAGGGCTGGACAAAGACTGACCACGGCCCGGGCTCCCCGCCTTTCAGCTGGGAAGTCACTTCCATGAGGGTGGGGAGAGGTGATGGCTGTTGACACCTCAGTTATACCTATCAATGACCCAGTGGCTCCCAGCCTCCCGGGAAGTGAGTGGACCTCTAGGCAGTGGGAATGTACCTCTAGGGCTCTGTGCCCAGGCTCTGAACCAAGGAGAGAAGCCACTGGTCCTCCTCTTGACTGCCTCACCTCCAGAAGGTAAGGAGTGGGTGTGGGGACCGTCCCACCTCCAGCAGGTAAGAAGCAGGTGTGGGAGGGTTCCCACATCCCATTTCCAGGAGCTGCCCAGGTGCCCGGGTCTCGAGTGCATGCTGGGTTCTGAGGTTGTGGAGGCGATGATGTAAGAGGCACAGTGCTAATTACCTGTCCAACCCTTCACCTGCGGGGGCATCATGGCAAGGCCTCCTTTGCAGGGCCTGTCTTGAGGGTCACTCTCTCGGAGGGAAGATGGGTCTATGCCAACCCATCTGTGTGCTGGCCTTCTTGAGATCAAGAGGCCCCAGGTCTAAGGAGAATGCAGGGCCTTGTACCAGGGCAGTAGTAGGTGGCCCTGCAGGGATCTAACTCCAAACTGTGGGCCTCTGCTACAGCTTTCTGACAGGGGCCCCCAGGTGGGAGTGGGTCTGGTCTGGGAGTTCACTGCGAGACCCTCCCCACACCCTTCCTTCTGTCTAAGTAGACGTGGGAATTAACGTTGTTATGCCCACCAAGACATCCAGAAATAGATTCCTGCTTCCCTTCTTTCCTGGGCTACCCTGCCAGGAGCTACAGCAGACAGATGGGAGAAAACCCATTAGGAACGTATTAGAGCTCTCCTGCAAGGACCTGGCTTTTCTTTCCTTCCAGATAAGGTAAAAAGAAACTTTGAAAAATGAGCTGATGAAATGAAAGCTCCCATTGCTTGAATCACTAAGCACCCAGGCTCTTGCTCTTAAAAAAATAATTACCTGCTCACCAGAAGACTGCAGACATTCTCAATAAATCAGGATTAGGCCTGGGTAGTGACGCAGGTCACACTGGAGCTAAGGGCTGTTGAGACTCAGGGTGTCACAGACTCACCTTCCCGAACACAGCCACGCGTGTCCTATCAATGTACTGCTCCTTCAGCATTGTCCTGTGGGGTCCAGGAGGGGAGAGAGGCTTCAGTGCACATCCTGGTGGTTTTCTGTCTCCCCATGGCCCCAAGCCATGTTTTCCAACCATTTCAAGTAGGAAAACCCCTCTTCAAATAAAAAGCAACCTTGGCATTCTAATATAATGACTGATTGCTTTAATGTATTTAGTGGCAAGTCAGTATGTTGACATTTAAAAACTCAAAGCACCCTGGCAATAACTCCATAGCCCCTCCAGGTATAGAAGCTTCTCGACCCTGCGTGAGCCGTTCATCCACAGCTGCAGAGGCCCTTCTGGGAGACACCCCTGCGTCCCGGGGCCCCCCGCTGCTATTCGGCCCTCACCTGGAGCCTGTGACTCCAAGCACCCAGGAGCTGGGATGAGCCTCGGGCATTGGCAGGGATCCGTGGAGCTCTGCTGTGCTTCTGAGCTTAGAGTCGAGCCAGTGAGCCCCCATCCAGCCCGCGCTGCCCTGTGTTTCCAATTTCTGGGAGGAGGCCTCTGTCTTGTACGTGTTGGCCGAAGAAGGATTCCTCCCACGGGCTTCCTGCTGCAGCCCAGCCTTGGCCGTGCCTGCGCGGTGCTCTGGGTCTCAGTGCCCTGGGCCAGTGCTGCCTGGGTCCCTGCCTCATGCTGGCCGGGACCTCTCCCACACCATGGTCTGCTGCTTCCCCTGAGAAGTGGCTGGGGTCCTTCTGGTTTCTGGACCCTGACCAGTAGCAGGAGGCCTGCAGGCTGCGGGCTTGTTAGATGCAAACGATTGTGTGTCTGGATTTTACCTCTAGCCAAACCGCAAATCAAGAGTGGAGTTAGAGCAGAGATATTTTTAGACACTTTCTAGTAAAGAGGAGAAACTATAATTTCTTTTCTCAACCGTATGAGTTCTTGGTCGAGACACTTTCACTGTCCTGACGATGAAAGTCAGATGCACAGGAGGAAACCCAGCAGAGGTCTCCTGGCGCGGGCTGTGCCCTGCACATGGCGGGGGCCTCGGGTCCAGTGCCTCTCGCAAGGCAGGGGCTTAGGGCCCTGCTTATGTAGCACTTTAACAAAGAGCCACAACTCAGCATATGACCAGGTAAAGGAGAGAGCAGCTCCAGTCTTTCATTTATTTATTTGAGATGGAGTTTTGCTCGTCGCCCAGGGTGGAGTGTGATGGCGTGATCTTGGCTCACTGTAACGTCTGTCTCCTGGGTTCAAGAAATTTTCCTTCCTCAGCCTCCTGAGTAGCTAGAACTACAGGCACCCACCACCACACCTGGCTAATTTTTGTGTTTTTAGTAGAGATGGGGCTTTGCCATGTTGGCCAGGCGGGTCTCGAACTTCTGACTTCAAGTGATCTACTAGCCTTGGCCTCCCAAATTGCTGGGATTACAGGCCTGAGCCACTATGCCTGGCCTCCAGTCTTTTAAATGGAGGGAACCTGTTGGAAAGCAGTGTCATCTGCCCCCAGAGTCCTCTGGTGCTGGCTGGTATCCTCTCTGGGCTGGTGAGCAGGTGCCGTCCCCAGGAAGGAAGGTTGGATGTCCTGGTGTCTGGCAAATGGGCAGAGGCAGAGAGCTCCCTGCGTCTTCAGTGCCTTTCACTTAGAAGGTTGTATGTGTTGTTCCTTAGCACATGGCCCAGGGTATCTGTGTGCGTACACATGAGCACACAGGATCCAAAAGGGAAAATGAGAAGAACATCCCACGTTGAGCCAGAACAACCTCTCTCTGGGAGACAGGAGCCCACCTGGCCCTCGTCGGGGGCTTACACGGCTGCCCCTGCCTTCCACCGTGGGGACAAGCTCCCTTCCACGGCTCCTCTCAGCTGCTGGTGGAAGGCTGGCCTGTGGGCTCCTCGGTGAGGATGTGGTGGCCGTGGACGGGGAGCTGCGAGGGCCGCCTGGGGGCTGGAGGATTAGGCTGGTGCCTTGGCCTCCTGATTTTAGGTTTCTGATAAAATCGGGCTATTTCTTCTGATGAATGAAAATGCAGACCTTGTTCCGAAGGAGAGCTGAGGGAAGCCCCTGTGGCTCGGCCGCTGGACGTCAGCCCCCGGGGCAGGTCTGTGCGCTGCAGCGGCGCCGAGCTCTGCCGTTGTCGCGTGCTCCTGTTCTCTGAGCTCCAGTGGTTTAGGAGTTGAATTGTTGACTGTCCAGAACAGGCTCTGCCTTCTTCTGGAACAGATGGTTGGGCCCATTCCTCCTTTTTAGAGCACAACCTGTGTGTGAAACGCCTGTGCCCTCTAATCCCTGTGCCCTTAGGGGGAGACGCCAGGTGGAGCCAAGTGTCGCGAGGAGGCTGAGGGTGCTGTGACCTTCCACTGGGCCTGCCCTCGACGGCAGGGAGTTCCCGGGGCTCCGAGCCTCCCTGGGAGGAGGCAGAGCAGGCGGGGTGAGGAGAGGGCGGGGGAGGCCATGCACAAACGGAAACGGCCCAAAAGAGGAGGTCCGGGAAGCCAGGAGAGCCCTCGGGCTGCTACCCGGGAGGCCAGGCCCTCCCCACTCCAGAGCGCAGCCTGGGCCGGCCTCTGTGTCCTGGGAGTCCTCTCTGGCTGGCACTGCCCGCTGCTGAGCCAGCAGCCACCTGCCCATCCTCCTTCCATGCTGACCCCCAGCATGGTTCCCTTGTCACCCCACGTCCTCTGCCCAGGGGCTGGCCCCACACCCGTTGTCAGGTGGACCCACTTGGTCTTGGGGGAGCTGCCTGTACCTCTCTCACTGGTGGCAGCTTCTGGAATGGGCAGGGGAGGGCAGGGAGATGGAAGGAGACGTTTGCTGTCTGCTTCTGGGGAGATTTTCCTTCCTTTCTGGAAGTTTCTAGAAGTGGTTTCCTCCCCAACCTGCTGGAGGTAGATGAAGAAGCATGGAGCCAGGTGTTACTGGGGGCCGCCCTGTGAGCTGAGGGCCCTGCTTAGGATGAGGCCATCGTGGCTGGCTGGGCGGAGAGACGGAGAGAGCCTGGGTCTTTGGTGATGCTGGTGTCTGGATTCATCAACCCTGAGGCCTGGGATCCCCGTGTCTTTCATAGCCAGTATAGTTCCTTATCTGAGGGTGTGTGTGTGTGTGTGTGTGTGTGTGTGTGTGCGCGCACCACATGTGTTGTTGTAGTCGTTGACTTCCAGGCAAAGGCATGCTGGCAGACACTCCTTCCCTGAGTATCTGAGTCCTGAGAGCTCTCCGCTCTGTAGCACAGGGTTCTGAAGCAATTGCTTTGTCTCTCGTCACCTAGCTCATAGCTCCCTGTAGGAGGGACGGGGGCCATTCATTTACGTACTCATTGTTTTCCACTGAAAGACCATTTACTGACTGCAGACGAGAGGCCATCAATCTTTTTCAAAATGAGAAGAAATGTTTTGAAAGTCAGTAGAGTAAAAATTTTCAAAGCCACAAAGCACCCTGGTATAGCAGGTACAGAGCTGCCAGGTTTACTGTCATCCTCCAGTCAACAGCACGTGCTGAGCCGGGCTCTGTGCTCCACCCTCCTCAAGTGCCCGGGTCCCACCTCACTCTCCCCTGCCTGGGACAGTGAGGATCACGGTTGCTGTGGGGGTCCCTGGTAGATGAGCTTCTCCTGCCTTCTTGTCATTCCCGGCACCTGAGTCCATAGTCAGTTGAGGTGTTTTACGGCGTCTCTGAGGGGTGCAGTTACAGTAAGTGCTGCAGTCCTCTGCGCCATCAGACTGTGAAAACCACTTCCGCAAAATGAGCCTGAAGGCCAGCTGTAGCCTGGCACGGTGTCTTGATGTCTTTTTTTATTTCCAGTGCAACAATAAGATCCAATAAGTCATTTGGAGCACCTGCCCCTTCGTGCTAAGGCTCTTTTTGTTTTCTGTGATAGTTGGTTTCTCTGGCTGAGTCAGTGAAAGGGATGTAGAGGAATGAGAGAGCAAAAGCCTGCCCTCCCTCAGAGCCGGGGAGGGCATTTCTGGCCCCACCTGGATGTGCAGGGAAGTCCTGTTCTCAGGAAGGAGGGCGACTCATTTGCATGGATCCAGCCCCATTCCCATTCCTTCCCTTTTCCTGTCCTTCCCCCCATCTCTTTTCCCTTTGGGATAAATGGCAAAAACATGCATGGACACTGGCCGGGTCAGTGACCGCAGTGCAGGAAAGCCAAGCAGACCCCACTGGCAGTTTCCAGCCCCTTGTTTCAGTCAATTCAACAATCTCCCCTGCAGTGGGAAAACTAGTTACAAACGTCCCTAGGAGAAGATTCCTAACAGTTTCCTTTGAAACTTGCTTTGGAGGTGCCAAGAGTTTTTAGGTAAGAGCAAACTGCATGCAAAACGTGCGCACGGACAGAAAGCATTCCCGCACTGCCTCCGGCGCAGCCCCCATGAGGAGCGTGGCCCCTCCCGGCCCCTCCTGCTTCCCAGGCGGGTGCTCACCGCACGGCCTCCATCTGGTCCTTCTCCTCCAGCACGCCCAGCCTCCGCCTCACTTCATGCAGGAGCTTGGTCCCCTGGAAGCCGCTGCCGCGGCCGTCGCACTTCACCACCACCGCACCATGACTGCTCACCATCACCGTCTCCCAGCTCACCTCGAACTTCTCAGCCACGCTCTGGCTCCCCGGGGTGCCGTCCCTGGAAAGGAGTCCCGGGCTCAGCAGGCCTGCATCGTGGCAGGTGGCGGCTGGTCATCACCAGGTCAGATGACCCTCGTAAGGGATCTTTACCCGTGATCCAGCTGCCATACGCTCAACTGCACACCCCGATTCTCCTGCCCCGGGCAGCTGAGCCAGGTGTTATCCACACCCCATAAGGTGAGGAGGAAGAGGAGACCTCAAAGAGCCTAGGGGACCCAGGGCCATCCCTAAACACCACTGTCAGGGATCGCCACCAAAGGGCCTCTATTTGGTGAGGGGAACAATAAAAATCCTCCCAACTTCTCCCTATGGCGGGCTTTCCCTACACTGCAAGACGGTTTCTCTTTCCTGGGTTCTTGAGATGGGGTTTCACCATGTTAGCTAGGATGGTCTTGATCTCCTGACCTCGTGATCCTCCTGCCTTGGCCTCCCAAAGTGCTAGGATTACACGTGTGAGCCACTGCGCCCGGCCTTTTTTTTTTTTTTTTTTTTTTTGAGACAGGCTCTCACTCTGTCTCCCAGGCCAGAGTTTAGTGGCACGATCTTGGTTCACTGCAGCCTTGACCTCTGGGGCTCAAGCAATCCTCCCACTTCTGCCTTCCAAATAGCTGGGACCACAGGCATATGCCACCATGCCTGCCTAATTAAAAGACAAATCTGTGAATCTGTAGAGATGGGGTCTTGCTATGTTGCCCAGGCTGGGAACAGGGCCATTTTCAGTGCAGGACTGGTTGTTCCTCATTGACTGGCATACTCATAGGTGTGGGGAGGTTTTTAAGTGATTTTCCCTCTTGCTGGGAAAAGGATGGGCAGGAGAGAAAGCCAGGAGCAGGTCCAGCCTGCCTCCTGGAATAGAAACGGGGAGCAGAGCCCTCCTGAGAGGGGATACAGCTCCGGCCACCGGCATTCTCCCAGCTGTCCACCAAGGACTGAGGAGTGTGGTGTGGGCAGGAGGAGCAGCCCAGGAGTGCCACAGACCAGAGTGCCGCATGCTGAGGGTCCTGGTCAGTCATGGCACTGCTCTATGTCCAGTGCACGTTTGCTTTCTTTTGGATCTTTAAAATTTGAAGCAGGGTATCAGGGCCTCCAGATCTCCTTGCTATCACATTTGATGTCATAGCGAGAAACAAGCAAAAAGACACAGCCTCCAAGGCAGGCTAGCAAGGCCAGAGTGAGTGTGCACCCTGGGGTGGGGCTGCCTGGCTGGTCCCATTCGAGCTCGGCAGAGCTCAGCTGTCTCCACCTGGCACGACCACTTTTACCTCTGAAGGGAAAGTGAATCGTTTTGTAAACTGAAAAGTTTTGGGGATTTCCTTTAAGATTACTGAAGAAATCAGTGTGCAGGGGAAGAAAGCCAGTTCGGAAGTCATTAGCATCTTGGAGAAAGTGGGGAAAATCTGGTTTAGTAAGAGGGAGGAGGCAGGAAGCGTGTGTGATGTGTGTGGGGGGTGTGGGCCTGTGGGCTTGTGTGATTGGGGTGTGGGCATGCGGGCTTGTGTGGGTGTGGGGTGTGGGGTGCGGGTATGTATAGATGTGTGCATGTGTGCATATGGGTGTATGTATTTGTGCATGTATGTGTGTGCTGCATGTGGGTGTGTGGGTGCATGTGTGTGCATGTGGGTGTGCACATGGGTGTGTGAGTGTGGGTGCATGTGTGTGCTTATGCATGCAGGTGCATGTGTGCATATGTATATGGGTGTGTGTGTGTGCATCTGCATGTGCCTATGTGGGTATGTGTGTGCATGTGGGTGTGCATGTGTGGCTGTGACCGTGTGTATGCATGTGGGTATGCGTGTGTGTGCATGTGTGTGTCTATATGGGTGCATGAGTGTGCATGTGGTGTCGGTGCATGTGTGTATATGTGGGTGTGTGTGCATGTGTCTATATAGGTGTGTGTGCATGTGGGTGTCTGTGGGTGCATGTGAATGTGGGTATGTGCATGTGGGTGCATGTGTGTGCATGTGGGTGAGTGTGCATGTGTGTGTCTGTGTGTGTATGCGTGTGCATGTGTGGCTGCTAAGAAAGTGTGAAAGCAGTCTAGATATTGAGGAAAGTGGGTTAATTGCAAAATGGAATCAGCTATTGGAATTTGTGCCTTGGGGCGTTTCTATAATGGAGGCTTTTGCTATTTAGGGACTCAGCCCTCAGGAAGGGAGCCGGGCTCCCCCTGGCGCAACACCAGGGTTAATCAGAGCTCCATCAGGTGCCGGCGTTTACTCAGGGTCGTGGCATTGGCATCCGTAACAAAGCCCCGCGCAGGCCTCTACTCCAGCCAGCTCTCCCAGCCCACAAGGGGCACAGGAGTTTCTCCTGCTTCGTGGTCTTGGAAAGACAGACCAGGAGGTGCGTTGGGGCATTTGCCCCATGGTCCACGTGGTACCCTCTGCACTGCCTCCCAGTGTGGTGTGAGCACGTGGGCATCACCTAGACTGTGGGCTGCCGGGCAGCATTTGAACCCCTGCACAGGGCACCCAGCTGGCTCCCAGCACTGAGTTCCCTAATCAGACCCAACATCTTCAAGGCATTTACTGAGCACAAAATGTTGTTCTCAAAACCCAAACCGGAGGCTATATTAATGAACATAAGAAAGATCCGAACAGCTGAACAGATTCTTTGCTGGCAAAGAAAGGGCATTCAGTGGCCAGAAATGCCAGCTAGGCTCCTATCTGAGGAAGACCCACGGGCCCAGCATGCAGGTCCCAGGCTCCAGCCAGCCTGTGTCTCTGTGTCTTGGTAGCTGTCCCCTGTGTGCCTCTGGATGAACCTGTTGTGCAAGATGCCACTATCATGATGCCAGCCGCCTCGCTTACGGTCACAGAATACCCTGAGGCAGCCTGGAGAGAGGGTAGGTCATAGCACCCACTTTGTTAACCTCTGGCGGTCTCTAAGAGTCAGAAAGAACCTGACACTGGGATAAACGATCTTCTGTTTTCAGTTTGCAACAATATAATTTCTCCTGATTATCTTAAGAGTTCACTATTCACTTATCATGGGCGTCATGGAGCCCCAGAGCGAGCAGATATGATGATACTTACACCACCAGGAGCAGAGGGTAGTGGGTGGTGTCGGTGAAGGTTGCTGGCTTCAGGATCTGCATGGGCAGGTCTGGGGAGAAGCAGAGCACAGCGCGGGTTAGGGGGCAACGCTGGCCACGGGGTGTCGGGCAGGCCCTTGGGTGACCATTGTGGGAGGGTGCTCTGGATGGGGCCTGAGCGGAAGCCCACAGACAGAGACTGGGCCAGGGATTTCATCTTGAGGACTCTGGGCTGCTGTGCGGCCTTGGACAAGCCACCCAACCTGTGTGAAGCTTCAATTCAGTCTTGCATATGGGAGTGCACTGAGCGCAGAGAAGACTCCATGGCCTGGGCACTTGCTAGCAGCAGAATTTCAGGCGGGGAAGGTGGTGCCCTGAGGGCAGGCAGGCTGACTGCAGCAGCAATGCGCCTCTCAGCATCTGCTGGGGATACTGAGGATGGGTATGTGGGAGCAGGGAGAGGAAGAGATGGGGTGTGCGCGGAGACAGGGAGCTGCCTAGAGGGGAGAGGGTGCCGGCACATGACAGTGCCTCTGTGGCTCTGATGGAGCGACAGCTGGAGGACGCCAGGGAAGGACGGTGCAGCCCAGTGGATCCTGAGGCAGCAAGGTCATTGGATCTGGTCCTGGGCAGTGTGAAATCCAGTGGGTGAGCGAGCGTGGGTAGGAACCAAGCCTCTAAAACCTGCTTCACCAATTCCTTCTGCACCCCCTACCTCCCAACAAACCTTCCCATCCAAGTTGGATTTACTTATTGATGTTGACTGTGACCCAGTTTACCAAAGGCACAGCAATTAAATTGGAATTAGCGGCTTTTCAATACAATGACTACACAGATACGGCAGGCTTGGGCGGCTGGCTGGGCAGCCAGCTCTGACCTGGCGTCTCCTGACTGAGTCGGGCTGAATGTTAATGGCTTGCAAATTGGCTCAGTGGCCCAGGGACTGGCGGGGAGGCCGGCCTTGCACCTCATCATTTAAATTCCATAAAACATGGTCTGGGCTGCTCTCTGCCACTGACAAGCCCAAGGGCAGACCTTGGAAACTGGGTTCTGATTGGCTGAAACATTTCAGGGGAGACCTGGAAGATGTCCTACTTTCCTTAAAAAAGAAAAGAAAAGAAAAGCATTAGCCTCTGGTAGTACAAATCAAAAAAACAAAACCAACCAGGTCGGTAGGGCGGACATCTTTCAGATTTCCTGTGATCCCTAAGGGGGTCTTTCTGATCCAGGCCCACACAGGCGGCCCACGCCTGCTCCTGGCATCTGCGCCCACCTGCCTTTCAAGGAAACCCCCTGCTGGACAGAGCGTGTGGCAAGGGTGGGAAGGGCTTTGTGCTTCTAAAGGTCTTTTCTGCGTTTCCTAAGGGGAAGGGATGACAGCCACACACCCGTGCTGCAGGCCTAGGAAGCGTTACTGGGACAGCAGGGGTAGAGTAGGGGCTGGACGAGGAGGCCAGGCCTAAGGAGCTCAGAAAGGGATCTTGCCAGGGTGACGGCCTGGCCGCCAAGGCTGCAGAGGAGCCTTGAGCTGAGAACGAGGAGCTTCAGAGACGCGCTGGGGCAATGGTCTCTCCATTAGGCTGGGATAATGCACACCTTTCCTTTTTTCTTTTTTGTTGAGATGGAGTCTCATTTTGTCACCCAGGCTGGATTACGGTGGGTAATCTCAGCTCACTGCAACCTCCGCCTCCTGGGTTCAAGCGATTCTTCTGCCTCAGCCTCCTGAGTAGCTGGGATTACAGGTATGCGCCACTACACCCAGATAATTTTTATATTTTTACTAGAGACAGGGTTTTGCCATGTTGGCCAGGCTGGTCTCGAACTCCTGACCTCAAGTGACCTACCTGCCTCGGCCTCCCAAAGTGCTGGGATTTGGCCAGTACATACATTTCTTGGCTGAAGCAGATTGTCACAGCCTCTTTTTGTTGTTTTTGTTTTTTATTTTTGAGACAGAGTCTAGTCTCACTCTGTTGCCAAGGCTGGAGTACAGTGGCACAATTTTGGATCACTGCAGCCTCCACCTTCCGGGTTCAAGTGATGCTCACGGCTCAGCCTCCCAAGTAACTGGGACTATGGGCATGTACTATCACGTGAGCCTGGCTAATTTTTGTCTTTTTGGTAGAGATGAGGTTTCACCACGTTGGCCACAGGCTGATCACACAGGCTGATCTGGAACTCCTGACCTTAAGCCATCAGCCTTCCTTGGCTTCCCAAAGAAATGGGAATACAGGCATAAGCCACCATGTCCAGCCCTTGTGTATGGTTTCTTAAGTTTCTCATCTCTAGGGTAGGCACGGTGGCTCACACCTATAATCCTAGCCCTTTGGGAGGCCGAGGCAGGAGGAAAGCTTGAGCCCAGGAGTTCAAGACCAGGCTGGGTAACACGGTGAGACCCTCTCTCTACTAAAAAAAAAAAGTAGCTGTGGTCCCAGCTACGCAGGAGACTGAGGTTCGAGGATCACTTGACTTGGGAGGTAAAGGCTGCGGTAAGCCGAGACACTGCACTCCAGCCTGGGGACACAGTGAGACTCTGTCTTAAAAAAAAAATGTCCTTTCTTCTAGACCATTCCCTAGTCATTTCCCTCATGCCCCCTTCTCTGGTG
>PVKP010025089.1:0-34145 GCA_004027715.1 Plecturocebus donacophilus | reverse complement strand
CCAAATGGAGTGACTTACTTTAGATAAAAGTCTAAAGAGGATGTTTGGCAGTCTCGCTTTTGGCAAGACATTTTTTTTTTTAACAACAAAAAAAAGCATTGTAACTGATGAACCTTTACATGGCGGTAGGCTAGCAGGAACAGTGAACAGTATCCAGCACTCCTGGTGAGCAGATGATGTCCAGTGACCTTTGTAACTATTTTACTCTTTTTCTTTTCTCTGGCTTGGTATAGCATTTGTTTTTGTAAGTTCTATGTATACAGTAATTTTAAGTGCTTAATTTCAGAAGAAATTCTACAAGTTTTTCAAAATTGGACTTAAAATCTAATTCAAACTAATAGAATTAATGAACTATGTAAATAGAAACATTTTTTTATGAAACATTACAGTTAGAGATTTTTAAATAAAGAATTTTAAAACTCAAAAAAAAAAAAAAAAAAAAAAAGCTAAAAAGGACAAACAGATATTTCCCTTGCTAACAAAGGAACAAAGCCCTGCTAACATCTTGATCATAGCTCAATTCATTTTTAATACCTGTCCTTCAGAACTGTAAGATAATTAATGTGTGTTGTTCTAAGTCACCTAGTGTGTGGTAATTTGTTATGGCAGCAATAAAGAAGAGTTTTGCATTAAGTAATTGAGGTGAAATATGTTAGTATTTCATGGAGTAGAGTAGTCATGGCAGAAATACTAGAAAAGTAGACATATATCTGATATGTATTTTTTAGGAAGATCTAATAGGATAGGCTTTGGATTGGATCTCTAAAATTTAACTTGAAGAGGTAAGTAAACAACAAAAACATTTATTAAATTGGGAAGATTGTAGAGCAAACAAGTTTGGCACTGGAGGAAAAAAGAAAATCAAGAATTAAGTTTTGAAAATGTTAAGTTTCAGATGCCTATCAGACATTTGAAAGGAAATAAATAGTAGGCAATTGAATCTATTTATTGGGGGCTCAATACAAAGGTCTGAGTTAGAGATACGAATTTGAGAGACAGAATTTGAGAGTCGTCAGTATTTAGATGGCATTTACAGCCATGAGGCTAGATAAAATTATTTCTCTTTGCCCTAAATGTGTACTGTGTTCAGTCAGATACAAGGACAATCTGCTTTCCTAAATGCTGAGCATACAGCAATGAACAAGACAAAACTGTCCCTGTTCTCATGGAGTTTCTATTCTAGTGGAAGGAGGTAGATAATAAACCAAGGAAATAAATATATAGAAAGGGAGAAGTAGTATAGGGAAAATTACAAAGATGGTGTGTGCCTCAGGGCTATTTCATTTATTTTATTGTTAAACTTTTCGGATTGAGGATGCATGTGAAGGTTTGATACACAGGTAAACTCATGTCACGGGAGTTTCTTGTACAGATTATTTCATATGCAGGTATCAAACCAGTACTTAATAGTTGTCTTTTCCTGCTCCTCTCCCTCTTTTCACCCCACCCTCAAGTAGACCCCAGTGTCTGCTGTTCCCTTAGTATTCATGAGTTCTCATTAGCTCCCACTTATAAGTGAAAACATGTAGTATTTGGTTTTCTTTTTCTGTGCTAGTTTGGTAAGGGTAATAGCCTCCAGCTCCATCCATGTTCCTGCAAGAGACATGATCTTTTTCTTTTTTATGGCTGCATAGTATTCTATGGTGCACATGTACCACATTTTCTTTATCCAGCTATCATTGATGAGTATTTAGGTTGATTCCATGTCCACTATTTTGAATAGTGCTCCAATGAAAATTTGCATGTCTCTTTATTGTAAAATGATTTGTATTCCCCTGGGTATATACCCAGTAATGGAATTGCTGGATCAAATGGTAGTTCTGCTTTTAGCCCTTTGAGGCATTGCCATACTGATTTCCACAATGGCTGAACTAATTTACACTCCCATCAACAGTAGTTAAGTATTCTTAGGGCTATTTTAAGTAGAGCACTGGGAAAAATTCTTTCTCAGAAATTGACAAGATGCATTAGAGTTTACGGTATAAAATCATCCTTGGACTGGGAGTCAGAGAAGTCTTTATTGAGGAGGTATTTAGCTGAGACTTGAATAACAAGGAAGCAGCCATTACTTATTGCTGGATTTATTGTCCTTCTCGTATCTGACTGAACACTTGGAGGACAAAGATATTGCCTAATTTTTTCTGTATGCACTGGGTCTGAAACTAAGACAGCCAGATTATGATGTATGTTGTAATAGTATGCTTTTGAAAAACTGTGAGTAAATAATAAGTATTTACGGTCTACTAGGTTGGAAGACCAAAAGAAATAAAAGAATTCTGTAGCTACTTTCATAGCTCACAGTCTATTTGAAGAAACTACACATGAACACAGTAACTGAGGTGGCAATATATGAAGCAGCATGACATGCACTGCTATCTCACATGCTGCATGAGACATCCAGATACAGTTAATGGAAAGTGGGCTTATATTAACAAGACAAGATTGTTAAACCTAACCTTATATATAATCGGATGGGGAATCTTCACAAGTAACTTAACTTCTATGTATTTATTTTCTAATCTGTAAATAAAAATAAACATATTTTCCTAACCTACCTTCATGTGACAAGGCCTACTCTGTCACAAAACAACCAGAATAATAATCATGGCTATTATAGTGAAAATAATACATATCAAAATAATATGTCCTAATTAGTATTAGGATAATATTTAAGTGTCAAACTATGCCATAGAGATACAGATTATATGATAAGAAACATATCGTTTTAACTTACTGGAAATCTCAAACATACATGATCAATGCCTAGACAAGAATTTTTTTCTCCCAAGAGAGCGCTTTTTATTTTTTCTACTTCAAAGGTTATCTTAAAGTTAGTGCTTTAAATAGGTTCTTTTTGTATTAAGTGGCAACTAGGTACTCCCTGGGTCTTTAAAGACAGATGCCATAACTCTTTCCGGTTCTGATGCAGATTAGCGCTGCATAGACCAGCCATAAAAAGGCGACACTGAGTGAATTCCCGCAAAAAGCAATAACAGTGATATATAAAAATGGCCAAAATAGACACAAATCAGCTACCTCAAAATGACATATTGACACAATTCAGGGGTCTCCTCAACCAACCTGTACCTTCCTTCAGGCATTTTTTCCCCAAGTGCTCCAAACTTCATTCTTAGAAACTTGAAATCACAAGGATGGCTCTAGGGAGCCTCTGCTATTCAGTTACCTTCACTCCTTGCTTCCATCATACTTCAGCAACACCCAAGGCTGACAACTAGCCAAAGCAGACTCTCCCCAGCATCCAACATCAGCTGTATCATTCTTCCTCATAATTCGGCAGCAGGATGCCTGCCATCCTCACCAGGAGGATGGAATCCACATCTCCCTCCATTGGGACTTTCAGCCGATCAACTGGGATCATTTTTCTAAAGCCTCAACTTTCTCTTTATCCTCTTTACTCTTCATTAAATCTTCAGCTCATTCTTTCTGCTCTATATCATCACATCTGTCTTTTTCTTTATCAAATAGAATCTGTCAAGCTCCATTCTATAAAGCTTGTTCATTTCAGTGCTTATATTTTTCTTTTACCTATACTTAATAGGTAAATGTACCAATACAATTATTCATTTGGAATAAATAACATAACTTCTCAGGTCCTTAGTCTTCTCATCAGTAAAATTGGGATGAAATTAACTACAATTAGTGGATATTAAAATTTTGTTAAATACTGAGATTCCCTGCAGCCTGGGTGACAGACTGAGACCCTGTCTCAAAACAAAACTCTCTCTCTCTCTCTCTCTCTCTCTCTCTATATATATATATATATATATATATATATATACACATACATATACAGACACACATACAAACACACACACACATACACACTAGGATTCTGTCTTCAAGTGCTATTGTATACTAATGTATAGAGCAAAGCCCTCCAATGGAGTACCACCCTGAGGCAGGTTGGAATGGAATTCTGGAGCTCTCCGACATGATGTAGCATCACTCTTCCTTATTGGGGTCCATGAGGTCTTCCAACTCACAAGACACAAAGGAACATATGATAGTCCTAATAAGCTCCATTCTAACTTTAATATCCAAAGACTCTATTCAAAATGTTTGTATAGTAAGAGAGACTGAGTGGCAAGGAAGCTATAATACTGTTGTGTGTCAACTTTCATTTTATTGAAATGTCCATAAGTAGTATCTCATTTACTTCCCTACAGTAATGCTATTATGCTCATGACTATGAATGAAAACACTGAGACTCAGAGTAAAACTTAAATTTACATATTTTGTAAGAGGCTGTACGGGGATTCAAATACTTACTTGCTTCTTCCATTGTTGCACATTGCCTCTAGACCAGATCACGACTTCCTAACCTAGTCCCCATCCAGTCATTATTCCTGATGAATTACACTCCCTTCCATATTTTATTGTGAAGATGTTTAGTATATATCACCTATTGTTGATGTTTATGCTTACTTGTCTAGTAAAAACAGAACAATAGGATGGAGTAGGTTTGTGTAAAGCACTAAGAAATAGTAATTCCACTTAAAGAGAGAAACAGAGAAGATAGCATTGATAAATTGATAAAGTTAAATGTTTTCAAAACCTGATACTTCTAAATGTACTATAAAAATCATGATTACCCAGAAAGAGCATTACTTCCAAGAATATATTTTTAATTCCTGTAATCATATCCAAAACAGTTCATAGCATGCACTGAATTTCTCACTTTTATAAAATATTTCCAATGATAAAATGTGAAGGTGAGCAAATGTACTATTTTATAATCAGCTGTATTTCATATCCTTAGAATACCTCTTATGCAAATCTATATATCTCTGGATAATTACAGAAATAGTATTAATTGTGGAAAACAGGCTAGAATGTGAACTCAAAAAATTGTCAGATACTGCATTATCATTCCCTGTTTGTCAGCTTATAGTTTTCCTTAGATTCTATGTTATCTTTGCTCTTTTTTCCTCTGGCAGATGTTCAAGGGTGAATTATGCAATTAAGAATCCAAATTTCCACTTCATCCAGATGCCTAATTTGCTAACTATTCATTTGCTGAAAACGCATTTTACTATCTATTACATAACGACTACAGCACAGAACAGCTTCTGGGTCCATTTCATGAACTGATACTGAGAATCTGACAAATGTCCTGGAAGGCATTTTTCAGTGCCCATTCCCATGCAATTTTATTAAATTTCATAAATTTACCAACATCAGGGCAGAAAAACTCTCCCCTCAAAAGTTTTAAGTTCCAAAGTCATTGTTATTTTTCTTTTTCAAAATCCATGGACAAGTTTGTGGAATAATAATAAAACTTTAGGCTCTAAATTTTCTTAAAAGTTTAGCTGATCTTTTCAGAGCCACTTTGCCCTATCCGGAAACAATTTTAAAAATGTTTCCACAAGTCTTTCTGTTAACTGTTGAATTCTATTATTTGTTTTTCTTTTCACATGAAGTCTTGCTTGCTCACCAGGCTGGAGTGCAGTGGTGTGATCTGGGCTCACTGCAACCTCCACCTTCTGGGTTAAAGCGATTCTCCTGCCTCAGCCTCTCGAGTAGCTGAGACTACAGATACCCACCACCACGCCCAGCTAATATTTTGTATTTTTAGTAGAGACGGGGTTTCACTGTGTTAGCCAGGATGGTCTCCATCTCCTGACCTCATGATCCACCCGCCTCAGCCTCCCAAAGTGCTGGGATTATGTCGTGAGCCATCACGGCTGGCCAGTCATTGTTGAATTCTTAAAGAAAACTGCATTCACACCAGTTTCTCCCACCCCAACAGTTACCAACACTCCTCAGTCCATGAAAGATTTCATCACATTGTGGATCAATGGTGATGTAGTGATGGTGCATCTATTTCATTTACATTAACAAGAAAAGTTTATAAAATGGTGGTGTGGGGATGGAAGGGGGAAGTAGTTGAAATAACAGGAAACCAATAATTTGTATTATATTGTGTTCCAACACTGAATCTGTCTCAACATATCCAAAATCGTGTGGTAAATATAAGCTGATGTTAACTATAACAACTACATTCATTTCCTCACTGATTTTTACTTAACTCTAATAAGCAGTAACAGCATGGTATGTATGTAACTATCTACCTTGCTCTCTCTTTAGGAATTTCCAATATTCAGAATAATATCTGTCAGAGTAAGGAATATAAAAGGAAGAGAAGGAGGATAAGTAAATGAAAGAAAAAAAAAAGAGAAAAAAAATCAAAGAAAGATAATTCAATCTTAATTATACCACTTTTTGTTTCAGCCCTACTAAACAAGACACTCATTGAGTATTTAATGACTGAATAAATAAATGAAAAAACAAAGTGAAAAGAGCTCTACTGGAAAAAGAAAATGAATTTTAGTACAAGCTTTTTTCCCTAGCTGGAATGCTGTAAAGCTCACCTGACCTCTCAGGATTTCATATGTTAAATGAAGAAGTATGACTAGATAAACTGCATTTTTAGCACTAATATTTTATGAGATTTTTTTAAACAAAGAAATACATATATCTATGGAGATTCTTGTTCTTTGTTTTGAAAATATTTGATTACATTGGACTGATGTACCTGTAATCAATGGACAGATGTATTTATTCACTAAACTTTGAGAGGATATACCTTCCCTAATTGTTGGTGGGAGTGGAAGCCTTTTTTCCTGTTTGTACACATTAGGCATTCATTCAATAATTAGCTCCTTTTTTCTTTTTTCTAGAAATTAACTACCTATAGTGTTGACACTTCATCTGACATGGGTTCACACATATACACACACACAATTATTTGGGGGTGCTGAAACATCTCATTATCATCTACACTAATTGCTGTATGTATTTTACCTAGCCCTAGTTAAAAGGTAAAATACTTCATACTGATAATAAGTATTTGCAATATACGTTAATGACTTGAAAATTCTCATGTTTTCATCACATGGCATCTATTTTTATTGCTTTTTTTTTTTCAAAGATAATCTAGGAAGAGGTCAGAAAAGTAAGACATACCTACAAGTAAATAAAAGTTCTCTTCCAGAACCTAAATAGGAGTCTCTATGTTTAGGCAGCTTACTGAGTGTTATCTTTCAATAAACTGGATTGCAAGGAAAAAAAAATAAGCAAGGAAGGAAGAGAGGGAGGGAGGGGTAAAGAGACAGAGAGACCCTTAGAAACAAATACTATCTCAGAGATGTCCTAGGAAACAGTCTCTGTATCATTTGGTCTATGACTCATATTAACATGAATTTGCAAGTAAGAACTCTAATAAAAACATATTTATCCTCTATCCAGCACCTCTTCAAGAGAACATTAATTGTAACAATGTATAACTGACTTGATGTAATTTAAATTATAAGTTTTTAAAAATTAACTCATTTTCTGCCATGTCTCAAAATTTGTCCCAAAAACTTAAGAAATGAGAATTATTTAGTCAGTTTGCCAAATTTTAAATGAGTTTTACTCCTTTAGAGTTTATAGTTTATAAGCCATTTTCCTAGGCATTATCACCTTTGAGTTTTACAATCTATTTCTGGAGTAAACTGAAATTATTAGCTCCATCTTTTAGATAATTGCAGTTTAAGTGATTGAATGAATTTAAATATGAGCTAAGACAGAAAATCAATTATAATATAATGCAATAAATGTTATGATAGGCTTTATAGAAAGTCTGTTTTTTAAATATATTTTGCAAATGCTATCTTCTCGTTGATTTTAAAGGGTTCATTTACATTAAAAGATAAAATTAATTTGTGGACTAATTCAATCTGTGGCTATTACAGGTTAAAAAAATACTCATTTTTCTCTTCACTGAAGACTAAAGAACATGAATTCAAAATATTGAGAAGTAGTTCTCTCATCTCCTAAATCTTGTAACTTAATCACTGCAGGTTCAAAATAATCTATTCTGAATCCCATCAATGCATATGTCCATTTTCTATGAGATTTTAAACAGCATAAAATTTGGAGCAGTATCAAGTAGCAAAGGCAACAAATTATTTTATTTTCATTCTTGCCCCTATTTCAATCTACTAAAAGTTCAAAATTACCTAAACATTCTCAGTGAGAATAGAAATGCAACTGTGAAGTATCAAAATGCATAGAAAGTAAAATTGCTACAAAACTAAGAAACCAGTAAGTAGAGAAAAATATTCATTTACTGTGCACTTCCTGGTGGTAAATGTCACTTCCTCTGAAGGTGTCCCCATCTCTTCAGACACAGAAACTATTTTTTCCCATGGATTGGTTCCAGAGTTAGTTCATATAACCATACTCCTGGAACATAATATGATGGTTTTGTTTATGCTTCCTTCTTCCCAGAGACTATAAAATACTTAAAACTAAGCCTTGACTTTTGTGTTTCTGGTGCCAGCACACTGTCTAATATATAGTACATACATCATATCATACATATTGATATGTAAATAAGTAAATGAATGATTCATGTTGAAAGAAATACTAATATATTCTTTAAGAAGTAGAGCTCAACCAGGAAAGGAAAATGAGTCAAGCCTC
Source organism: Plecturocebus donacophilus (assembly GCA_004027715.1). Lineage (NCBI taxonomy): Eukaryota > Metazoa > Chordata > Mammalia > Primates > Pitheciidae > Plecturocebus > Plecturocebus donacophilus. The sequence continues at coordinate 25,655 of PVKP010025089.1, read as the reverse complement.
TAGCCAAGGTTTATTTTCAAAGTGTTTCATGTCTTCATGATTGATAATTTTGACTACTCATTTATTCTATATGCATTTTCTATAGAGTTTTATAAAACATAAGAAATACCCTTTTATTTTTTTATTCTCTATAAATGAGTTAATGACCAGCATATGCATTTAAAAACCTCATTTTTTTCCCCTTGGTTTTTGAGTTTCTTTTATTTATTTATTTTTAATATATTTTATTGCACTTTAGGTTCTGGGGTACAAGTGAAGGATATACAGGATTGTTGCACAGGTACATAAATGGCAATGTGGTTTGCTTCCCCCATCCCCATCACCTATATCAGGCATTTCTACCCATGTTATCCCTCCCCAACTCCCTACCCCTCACTGTCCCTCCCCTAGTCACCCAAAACAGACCCCAGTGTGTGATGCTCCCCTCCCTGTGTCCATATGTTTTCACTCTTCAGCACCCACCTATGAGTGAGAACATGCAGTGTTTGATTTTCTGTTCTTATGTCAGTTTGCTGAGAATGATGGTTTCCAGATTCATCCATGTCCCTATAAAGGACATGAACTCACTGTTTTTTATGGCTGCAAAGTATTCCACGGTGTATATGTGCCACATTTTTCCTGTCCAGTCTATCATTGATGGGCATTTGGGTTGGTTCTAAGTCTTTGCTATTGTAAACAGTGCCTCAATGAACATACGTGTGCATGTGTCTTTATAATAAAACAATTTACAAACCTTTGGATATATACCCAGGAATGGGATTGCTGGGTCAAATGGAATTTCTATTTCTAGGTCCTTGAGGAATTGCTACACTGTCTTCCACAGTAGTTCAACTAATTTACACTCCCACCAACAATGTAAAAGCATTCCTATTGCTACACATCCTCTCCAGCATCTGTTGTCTCCAGATTTTTTAATGATCATCGTTCTAACTGGCATGAGGTGGTATCTCAATGTGGTTTTGATTTGCACTTCTCTAATGACCAGTGATGATGAGGATTTTTTCATATGGTTTTTGGCCTCATAAATGTCTTCTTTTGAAAAGAGTCTGTTCATATCCTTTGCCCACTTTTGAATGGGTTTGTTTGTTTTTTTTTTTTTTTTTTTGTCAATCTGTTTTAGTTCTTTATAGATTCTGGATATTAGCCCTTTGTCAGATGGGTAGATTGCAAAAATTGTTTCCATTCTGTTGGTTTCTGGTTCACTCTAATGATTGTTTCTTTTGCTGTGCAGAAACTCTGGAGTTTAATTACATCCCATTTGTCTATTTTGGCTTTTGTTGCCAATGCTTTTGGTGTTTTAGTCATGAAATCCTTGCCTATGCCTATGTCCTGAATGGTTTTGCCTAGATTTTCTTCTAGGGTTTTTATGGTGTTAGGTCTTATGATTAAGTCTTTAATCCATCTCGAGTTAATTTTAGTGTAAGGTGTCAGGAAGCGTTCCAGTTTATGCTTTCTGCACGTGGCTGATTATCCCAATACCATTTATTAAACAGGGAATCCTTTCCCCATTGCTTATTTTGGTCAGGTTTGTCAAAGAGCAGATGTTTGTAGATGTGTGGCGTTGCTTCCGAGGCCTTTGTTCTTTTCCATTGGCCTATATCTCTGTTTTGGTACCAGTACCATGCTGTTTTGATTACTGTAGCTTTGTAGTATAGTTTGAATTCAGGTAGCGTGATTCCTCCAGCTTTGTTCTTTTTGCTTGGAAGTGACTTGGTTATGTGGGCACTCTTGGTTCCATATTAAGTTTTAGGTGTTTTTTTCCAGTTCTGTGAAGAAAGTCATTGGTAACTTGATGGGGATAGCATTGAATCTATAAATTACTTTGGGCAGTATGGCCATTTTCATGATATTGATTATTCCTAATCATGAGCACGGAAAGTTTTTCCATCTGTTTGTGTCCTCTCTTATTTCCTTGCGTAGTACTTTGTAGTTATCCTTGAAGAGGTCCTTTACATCCTTTCTTAGTTGTATTCCTAGGTATTTTATTCTCTTTGTAGCAATTGCGAATGGGAGTTTGCTCATGATTTTCTCTCTGTTAGTCTGTTATTGGTATATACAAATGCTTGTGATTTCTGCGCATTGATTTTGTATCCTGAGACTTTGCTGAAGTTGCTTATCAGTTTCAGGAGATTTCGGGCTGAGACAATGGGGTCTTCTAAGTATACAATCATTTTATCTGCAAACAGAGACAATTTTACTTCCTTCTTTCCTAGTTGAACATGCTTTATTTCTTCTTCTTGCTTAATTGCTCTGACTAGAACTTACAATACTATATTGAATAGGAGTGGTGACAGAGGGCATCCTTGTCTTATGCCAGATTTCAAAGGGAATGCTTCCAGTTTTTGCCCATTCAGTATGATATTGGCTGTGGGTTTGTCATAAATAGCTTTTATTATTTTGAGATACATTCCACCGACACCTAGTTTATTGAGTTTTTTAGCATAAAGGGCTGTTGAATTTTGTCAAAGGCCTTCTCTGCAACTGTGGGGGATTATGTTAATAGACTTGTATATGTTGAACCAGCCTTGTATACCCGGGATGAAGCCTACTTGATCGTGAGGGATAAGCTTCTTGATGTGCTGTTGCAATTGGTTTGCCAGTATTTCATTGAAGATTTTTGCATCTATGTTCATCATGGATATTGACTTGAAAGTCTTCTTTTCTTGTTGAGTCTCTGCTGGGTTTTGGTATCAGGATGATGTTGGTCTCATAAAATGATGTGGGAAGGATTCTCTTTTTGGGATTGTTTGGAATAGTTTCAGAAGGAGTGGTACCAGCTCCTCTTTGTATGTCTGGTAGAATTCAGCTGTGAACCCATCTGGACCTGGGCTTTTTTTGGTTGGTAGGCTATTAATTGCTACCTCATCTTCAGCCCTTGTTATTGGTCTATACAGGGTTTCGACTTCTTCCTGGTTTAGTCTTGGGAGGGTACAAGTTTCCAGGAATTTATCCATTTCTTCCAGGTTTACTGGTTTATGTGAATATAGTTGTTTGTAGTAATGTCTGATGGTAGTTTGTATTTCTGTGGAATAAGTGGTGATATCCCATTTATCATTTTTTATTGCATCTATTTGATTCTTCTCTCTTTTCTTTTTTATTAATTGGCCAGTGGTCTATTTTATTAATCTTTTCAAAAACCAGCTACTGGATTTATTAATTTTTTGAAGGGTTTTTTTGTGTCTCTATCTCCTTCAGTTCTGCTCTGATCTTAGTTATTTCTTATCTACTGCTGGCTTTTGAATTTTTTTCATCTTGCTCTTCTAGCTCTTTCAATTTTGATGATAGAGTGTCAATTTTAGATCTTTCCTTGCTTCTTATTTATTGGGCATTTATTGCCATAAGTTTTCTTCTAGACGCTGCTTTAAAAGTGTCCCAGAGATTCTGGTACATTGTGTCTTCATTCGCGTTGGTTTTAAAGACCATCTTTATTTCCGCCTTCATTTCATTGTTTATCCAGTCAATATTCAAGAGCCAGTTGTTCAGTTTCCATGAAGTTGTGTAGTTCTGAGTTAGTTTCTTAATCCTGAGTTCTAATTTGATTGCACTCTTGGCTGAGATACTGTTTGTTATGATTTCCGTTCTTTTTCATTTTCTGAGGAGTGATTTACTTCCAGTTATGTGGTCAGTTTTAGAGTAGGTGTGATGTGGTGCTGAGAAGAATGTATATTCTGTGGATTTGGGGTGGAGAGTTCTGTAAATGACTATTAGGTTTGCTTGGTCCAGATTTGAGTTCAAGTCCTGGATATCCTTGTTAATTTTCTGTCTTGTTGATCTGTCTGATGTTGACAGTGGAGTGTTAAAGTCTCCCACTGTTATTGTGTGGGAGTCTAAGTCTCTTTAAAGCTTTTTAAGAAGTTGCTTTATGTATCTGGGTGCTCCTGTATTGGGTGCATATATATTTACAATCATTAGCTTTTCTTATTGCATTGATCCTTTTACCATTATGTAATGCCCTTCTTTGTCTCTTTTGATCTTTGTTGGTTTAAAGTCTATTTTATCAGTGCCTAGGATTGCAATTCCTGTTTTTTTTTCTTTCCATTTGCTTGGTAAATCTTCCTCCGTCCATTTATTTTGAGCCTATATGTATCCTTGCATGTAAGGCAGGTTTTCTGGATATAGCACATCAATGGGTTTTGACTTTTTATCCAATTTGCTAATCTGTGTCTTTCGATTGGGGCATTTAGCCCATTTACATTTAAGGTTAATATTGATATGTATGAATTTGATCCTGCCATTTTGATGCTAGCTGGTTGTTTTGCCTGTTACTTGATGCACTTTCTTCATTGTTTCAATTGTCTTTATCATTTGGTATGTTTTTGGAGTGGCTGTTACTGGTTGTTCCTTTCCTTGTTTAGTGCTTTTTTCAAGAGCTCTTGTAAGGCAGGCCTGGTGGTGATGAAATCTCCCAGCAATTGTTTGTTCATAAAGGATTTTATTTCTCCTTTGCTAATGAAGCTTAGTTTGGCTGGATATAAAATTCCAGGTTGAAAGTTCTTTTCTTTAAGGATGTTGAATACTGGCCCCAACTCTCTTCTGGCTTGTAGGGTTTCTGCTAAGAGATCCGCTGTGAGTCTGATGGGCTTCCCTTTGTGGGTAACCTGACCTTTCTCTCTACCCTTAGCATTTTTTCCTTCATTTCAACCCTGGTGAATCTGACGATATGTGCCTTGGGGTTGCTCTTCTTGAGGAATATCTTTGTGGTGTTCTCTGTATTTCCTGGACTTGAATATTGGCCTGCCTTGCTAGGTTGGGGAAGTTCTGGATAATATCCTGAAGAGTGTTTTCCAGGTTGTATTTATTCTCTCTGTCACATTCAGGTACACCTATCAAACGTAAATTAGGTCTTTTCACATAGTCCCATATTTCTTGGAGGCTTTGTTCATTCCTTTTTACTCTTTTTTCTTAATCTTGCCTTCTCATTTTATTTCATTGAGTTGATCTTCAGTCTCTGATATCCTTTCTTCTGCTTGGTCGATTTGGCTATTGAAACTTGTGTATGTTTGCAAAGTTCTAGTGTTTTGTTTATCAGCTCTTTCGATTCATTTATATCTTTCTCTAAGCTGTTTATTCTTGTTAGCATTTCATCAAACCTTTTTTGAAGCTTCTTAGTTTCTTTGCATTGGGTTAGAAGATATTTTTTAGCTCAGAGAAGTTTGTTATTACCCACTTTCTGTCTATTCATCAGACTCATTCTCCATCCAGCCTTGTTCCCTTGCTGGTGAGGAGTTGTGATCCCTTGGAGGGGGAGAGACGTTCTGGTTTTGGGTATTTTCATCCTTTTTGCGCTGGTTTCTTCGCATCTTAGTGGATTTATCTACCTGTGGTCTTTGTATTTGGTGACTTTCAGATGGGGTCTCTGAGTGGGCATCATTTTTGTTGATGATGAAGTTATTTCTTTCTGTTTTTTAGTTTTCCTTCTAACAATCTGGCCCCTCTGCTGTAGAACTGTTAGAGGTCCACCTCAGACCCTGCTTGCCTGGGGATCACCTGTAGCAGCTGCAAAACAGTAAGGGTTGCTGCCAGTTTCTTCTTCTCTTATCTTTGTCCCAGAAGGATACCCACCAGATGTCAGCCTGAGCGCTCCTTTATCAGGTGTCTCTTTGTATATACGGGGGTCAGAGAGCTGCTTGAAGAGACATTCTGTCCCTTATAGGAGCTCAAGTGCTGAGCTGTGAGCTCTGTTGTTCTGTTCAGAGCTGCTGGGCAGGTACGTTTAAGTGTGCTATAGCGGAACTCATAACCACCTTTTTTTCCCAGGCACTCTGTCCTGGGAAGATGGGACTTTATTTATAAGTTCCTGACATGCTACCACCTTCTTTCAGAGATTCCCTGCCCAGCCAGTAGGTAGCCTAGTCACAGTCTGCCAGCAGAGGTGTTGCTGAGCTGCTGTGGGCTCTGCCCAGCTGCTGTTTGAACTTCCTTGTGGTTTTGTTTATAGAGGTATAGTTAGAACTGCCTTGGTAATGGCGGTCAGTAATGGTGGACTATCTCTGTAATGGCGGACTGCCTCAGTAGTGGTGGACTGCATTGGTAATGGCAGATGCCCTCACCCTATAGAGCTGGACTGTCCTGGGTCCAGCTGTGCTTGCTGTGAAACTCTCAATCCAGAGCGTTTCTGATTGCTCCTCTTTGTGGGGGTGGGACCCGCCAAGCCAGATCACCTGGCTCCCTGTTTCAGTCCCCTTTTTTAAAGTTGAATGGATGACTCTGTCTCCCAGGCAATCCAGGCACCGGTTGAAATGGTGCCCAGATTTGTGTGAGTTTTTGTGCGGAGACCTGCTGCACCAGCTGAAACAGCCGAGCCAGAGACTTGTGGTACTTTTCTACCAGGAATCTCCTGGTCTGTGGGCAGTAAAAAATTATTTGAAAATGTGGTGATCACTCACCCTCTGGGTTCTTGCTGGGAACTGCACTCCAGAGCTGTTCCTATTCGGCCATCTTGGATCCAAAAAACCTCATTTAGACACTTTTTAAAAGAATCTTTTAATTTTATTCTTCATATACCAAAATAAGTATAATATCTTTATAATTTACTCTGCTGCTGTTTTCTTTTGTTTGAATACAGTCTCAATCTGTTGTCCAGGTTGGAGTGCAGTGGTATGATCATAGCTCAATCAATCCTGGCCTCAAACAATCCTCCCACCTTGGCCTCCCAAAATGCTGGAATTATAGTCATGAACCACCACACCCAGCCCTAACTTTTACTCTGAAATACCAATTTTAAATGTTGTATAAAAACATTCCAAAACCTGCTTCTCTGGATCAAGACCAATGTCAGTATACTGTATTTAGCTGAATAAATTGCAACTACCCACTAACTTTGCTAAAAGCTCAGGATCTCCAGGTAGGCCACAAAAACACCTTCAATACTGGGCAAGTTACTCCATCCAGCATTTCTGCTTGCAAATCAGTAAAATAAGCAGTTGTACTACATAGCAGCCCAGGTTCTGCCCTGCTCATGCATTCTGCATTGGTGTAACTCCTCATTAAGAATCTCAGCATGAACTCTGTAGTAGTTTCAGCCCTTGAAACAACCAGCAAATAAGCCTTCCTTCCCCCTCCAAACCCATCATGTCCTTCAATGTCTACATTCTATCAGCGAGAATCCAGACATGAATGTTTAAGGAAAAGGGGAGGAGGGTGCCCATAGAATAATATTTACAGTAGAATTTGAGATAAGACTCATGAATAAACAAATAGGAACCACACAGCAAAAGCCATTGTGGGGAGACTTTAGGTTAGCACCTAAGATAACCACAAAATGGTATTCACATTCTTATAGAATGCCCTCTTTTTGAGTGTGAATATGAGACCTGTGATTTGATAATAGTGAGTAGAAGATAGCAAAAGTAACAGGATATCACTTCACAATTTATGCTATGTTATATAATACTGTCTTGCTAAAATACTAGCTTTAGATTCTCCCTTGTCAGCTGTGATGAAGCCAGCTGCCATGAAGCAAGGAGAAATGAAGACTACAGGAATGGATAGTAACCTCCAGGAGTTGAAGAAAACCTCAGTCCTACCACTTCAAGGAAATAAATTCTGCCAATAAAATGAATAAGCTTACAAACAAATTCTTACCCAGTTGTGCCTCTGATGGTATTGCAGACCCAGCCAACATGTGAATTGCAGACTGATGAGACCCTGAAGCATTAACCCAGCAACACCATGCCTGGACTCCTAACCCACAGAAACCATGAGGTAATTAATGTGTGTGTTTAAGTTGCTAAAATTGTGGTAAGTTGTTACACAGTAACAGATAATACAGCTGCAAGGGCAAGGTTAGTCTCTTCATTCCCACATTTTGTACAGAGTGTCCATTACTGACATACACTTAGGTAATAAAAAGTGTACTTATCCATTTTATCTCCTCTAGCAAAACAACTGTAGATGTATCTATTTTATTTCCAAAAAAAGGTCATTATGTTTTATTGTCTCAGAAAACTGAAAGAAAGCACACCTTAGATAATGAATGAAGAATTTATGCTAAAAGTAACTGGCTGGTTCTTTAGCCATTCCTTGCATCTAGGGTTTACTAATACTTATAATAAAAAGTATTAAATTCATTGATTTATTCACTATGTATTTGATGTGCTCCTGTTTTATAGAAACTCCAGAAGATGCTCTGGGGAATACAGAGATAAATAAGACATGGTTACTGCCCCAAGAAAAATTACAACTTGGTTGCACTAAGTTTTGTGAATGTGGTGCCAATGCAAGAGTTTAATTGTTTGTAATATTATATGTCTTAAAGGATCATAGTTTCATAACAGAGAAAAATAAATGCAATGTATCAAAGTGAAATTGCCTATATGAGCCTATTTATATTTTTTTATTAAATGGTCTCAGATGAATTCCCATGGGGATAAAAGTGACTCTTATAGATGGGTAATATCTGAATAACCAGATATGTGGAAGAGAACATTTTATTGGAGAAACAGTGAATTAAGGTACTTAAAGATAAGAATGATGGGCATATTCAGAAAACAAGTGATTTGTGCTTGAAAGCCATCATGATTTATAGGAAAAAGCAAAAGCACAGGACATAGTGTCAATTAAAAAATAATGAGGATCTGAACTAGGCTGGAATGGAAAGGAGAATTCAAACAGAAAATAAAGACACTGTGGATGTGGACCCTAGAATAAGCACAGCAACTGTTTGTGTGAGACAGTTAATATATAGAGAGAGAGACAGAAATGACTTTGAAGTTTAAAACCTGAATAAAAGAAAATAGAATCATCATTAATAGCATTAGGAGGGTTAATAGGCAGTATGGGTGTGTGGGGAGAAAATAGCTGGCTTTGGTACACACTGGATTTAAAGGGCTAGTGAGACAGGATATTTGAGGAGGAGAAAAGTAAGAACAAGATCAAGAACATTTGGTGATGAGGAAACCATTGAAACTGTATTTTCAGATGAGTACTGGGTTTACAATGGGTAAAAAAGTAGGTTAGTAGAAAAATTGAGTCAAAATGACAAAGCAAGAAAGATCCTGAATAACAATATAAGAAAAATGAAAGGGAGATGAGTGTTCCTATTGCTTTCCTGGGTGCAGCACCATCTTATTACAAGTTAAAAGAGGAGCCCTGGTCTGAGTATTGTCAAAATATGCAAAGAAACCTTTTTTGAAAGACGCCATAGAAAAAGATAAAGCACCAAATTTTAAATATAATTTTATCATTCTTGGCACACACACTCCTTGGAATACAGCACATCTCTTTTCTCTTAGGGGAAATTAATGGAATAAAAAAAATACCTCCTATTCCTATTTTGAGTATGGTGTAAGTCATTGGATCTGTTAAAATGGAACATACCCAAAACTGTGATGAATGAAAGAAATGATGAAAGCTCAAAAAAATTCAAAGTTATTTTATATATATTCTTTGGGCAGTTTTCTGACATGCTTTCCATCTCTTAATACCACACCCTGAGTTGAAGCAATAACAACTAGACATGGGATTATAACACCTATGTTTTCAGTTATGAAAAGTGAGTTATTTCTGATTAGTATAAACTGCTGACAAGCAAATAGCACCATGCTCACTAGTCCTATAATTTGCATTTTGTTTTAGAAAATTTTCTTGTTTTCTTCAGTTTCTATTTTCAGAATACGTGTAGCACACAACCTGGCAGTACAAACCTTAAAAAAAAATCTCCAGAGCATTTAACGAAGTTCTATGCGGAGAGGATGTTCATAACTTCTAATTAATCAGTATGTGTGTTTGTGAATATATATATATATATACACACACACACATATATATACATATGTGTGTATATATGTATGTATTTATAAATTTGAAATTCTATATGTGAGAAAACTGATGTAAAATAACTGGTAAAGTGATTGCTTAATAAATGCTTATGAAATCCGAGAAACACAGAAAGACAAGAAGTATTGAAATAAAATTGGGAAACAGTTATAAACTTAGAATCTATGTCATTCAAAAATATAAAGTGTTAACACCACCACAAAGCAAATAATTTATGAATATTTGAATGCCAATGTGTTATATGGGCTTTTTGGCTCAGTAGATACTAATTTCCCAGTTACCAGAGTATCTCACCTTAAATGCAAAGTGTAACCCTCAGCTTTGACTCACGGCAAGATGCATTATGCATGACCCAGCCTGTGTTCCTCGCATTTATTCATACCCTCTGAACTCTGTCTCTCTCTCTCTTTCTCTCATTTAGAGCTATTATTAACATTTTGTACTTTGCTAGATTTTCTTGGGTGTTATAATTTATATGTAAGAAAATGACAGAAGATCAGTGAAGAAATACTGCTTTAATTTCTAGAGGCAGTATTTCATTACAAATATCAGAAAAATATGTACTGACAATATGACCTATACAGCAAAGACTGCAGGTCATTCTCTAACATGCATGCCCTCCTTCAGTAATAATGAAACTTCCCAATCTTTAGCTGGGCTTAGAATACACCAAGCCCATTCCTTTGCAATTGCAGGTAGCTATATGATTCAGTTTTGGTCAAAGTGATGCCAATGGAAGTCTCATGTGGGTTGTGCCCTTAAAAGGAAGCAGTTTACCCTCTACTTCTCCCGCTTTTTTGCCATCTGGGATAATGGAGATGAGGAGATCACACTAGGGGGCTTGAGCAACCAGAGAGAGTTCTTTGCACTTGAATTCTTGCAGCAGAGCACCAGTATTTTTCTAGAATTTCATGAGAAAGAAATAACCTTCTATCTTGTTTAAATAAGTATTACTTTGGATCTTAGGTCATGTTGCTGAACTTATAGCCATGTGGTTCCAAAAAGCTACTATATATTGTTCAGGAAATAGGAGGTTCTCTACTATTACTTGTTCCTAGATATCATGTTAATTTTATCTTCCTTTCAAATTTGTAGTTTTACTTTGAAAAGATGATTATATTCAAATAATCTCAGAGCCGAAAAAGGATTTCTTGTAACATTAACTTTGGTGTTCCTTGATGTGTATTTAACTGAATAAGCAGTAGTCATCAGTAGTCATGAATAAAGGAGATACAAATAAAGGGCAATAAAGTAAAACATGTTTAGAAAACAGCTAAAATTCATTCTCTTCTTGAAGAGTCACAATGTATATTAGCGTATAAAAACGTGAATAGACCTAAAATAAAGGGAAATATTTAAAAATTTTTCTATCCATAGAGCATAGAAACATTTTTAAAACAATATAGATTAACATACTTCATAACTGCTGTTCTGTGAAACATTCTTTGGGGAATTTTGAATTTCTAGATAGTGCTTAAATCCTCCATGTGTTCAAAAAATGGTTCTTTAATCCTTGCTTGAATGCCTTCCAATAACAGAAAAGTCGCTACTTCAAAAGATGATCCATTTCATCTACTTCTCATATTAACTTTTTCTATTAAATGTGAGCCTGTTTTTGACCTCAGTAGTATTTGCATGAAGTTTTACCAGGTTAGTCATGGCAACCGAAAGTTTAATGATCTCATTTTAAACAACCTGTGTACTCAGTCTATCTAGCAGCATTTCAATTTGCCTTCAGCAGCATTTGATTAATCCTTTTTAGTGTATCAAGTGAGAGAGGAAGGAGTAAACCGAGTCAATTTTTCTTTAACTCAATAATCTGATAACACAGCAAATGTCGTTAAATAAAGTCAATTATCTTCTAATGACCAAAATGATCATTTTGTTACTTGCTGTTTTGTTAAAAGTTCAAGAATAAAAGAAAAGAATTTTATAACTAAAATGCCTATTTAGTCTTTCTTCAGATCCAGTCCCCTAATCGATAGTTGTTGCCTCAATACACGGTCATAAACCCACATGTGTGTGGGCCACATTAAATACTCATTAGTCACAGTAATAAAGTGTGGTCTATTTGAATTTTTAAAATAATATGAACCTATGAAAGTGGTAGAATGTACAGTAGAGCCAGCTTTCTAAGTGTACACAGTAATACACTTGGACTATAAGATGAAAAATGGTTTCACCAAAATTACCAACATTCAAAAACAAAAGGTACTTATATTATTTTTGACCAATTTTTGAATCAAATTGTTACTTTGACCAATACATTAATTATCAAGTTGCTTTCCATCAGATCATTTATTATCTTTTCATGAAGTCACCAAATATATAGTTCTCAAGAATTTTTAAAAATGCATTCAATAAATTTAACTAATAAAATAGATTTTAATCAAATCTCTTGGACCTCACCAACAATAGCTTTCAGCACTAAATTTTAAAACTTTAATTAAAGAATTAGTAGTGATTCCAGTGAGCTCTGAGTAATATGTAAACTTTTAAATAGCCATCCGATGACTCCACACAGTTTGATCTGAATACAAATATGTTTTTTTAGTTCTAGTTTATTTTCCCAATTATAATTTCAAATTAAATTTATTTAAATGTTACATTAGTAAGAGATTTGTGGATATGAAGTAATTCTATTTAAAACTACAAAAGTCTCAGGACACATTTGGTTCCTGAGCTGTTTATTGGACACTTATAAGAATATAAGAAGTTAGACATTTTACAGCGCTGCACTGAAGTTTGATGCTAGTCTTGTTATTAAGCCTAAATCTGTTGTTAGTCTTGAGTTTTAGCCATGACCTTCAGAAGGCCAAACAGTTAAAATTCTATTTCAGTATTATACTGGCATTATTGAACTTGTATATGATTAATGATCACATAATGGGCAGATTATCATCATTTCTTATCACAATATAAAATAAAGACAGCAAATCACTTGCACTGATTGTTAATATGTGAATATGTAACTTGGAGTAAATCTTCTTATAGACTTTACATATTGCAGAATTATTTGTCACTAGTGCAAATTTATTTTTCTAAGAGTCAAATGTCACAATAATTTATATTTAATAGTAAAAGGTGTTAATTTCATATCAGAAGATGGTTTAAAACAGCCAAAAAGTTAAATATATCATGACACATGAATTTAATAAATTTGAAGAAGAAACATATTAGCTAGATAAATTTTAAAAGTATCTTTATCTTTTCAGCCAAAAAAATTTATAAAATATAAATAGTAATTAAGGTAGAATAATAGAAGTAATGCCATATTGTTAATCTCTGTAGGATTATTCACAAGCATTAATAAGATTTTAAAATCTTTATTTCAAATCATCTTTAGCCTAAATATAAAGAACACAAAGTACAAAAAGAAGCCTTAAGAGAAAAATGTCCTAGCTCAAAATATCTTGCTCCTTCATCTATTTAGTATATAGTAGGCAATTATTTTATATCACAAATAATGCAACAGAATGTCTTCAGGAACACTGTAGACAATAAGAATGCAGAGAATTTATCATTCCTATACTATAACGTCAACAATTTAAACTTGTATAGAAAATTCCTGCGCTGGTATACTTATCATAGTACTACTCACAATATCAAAGATATGGAATCAACCTGTATCCATCAGTGGATGATTAGATGATAAAATAAATATTATGATTCAATGGATCCAATGAATGATTGGATAATTATATATATGTATATGTATATATTATATATGTATATATTATATATATATGTATAGATAATATTTTATGTATTCAGTCATCTATTGATGAATACAGGTTGACCATATCTTTTATATCCACATATATAAACATTATATATATGTATATGTACACACATATATACACATATACAAACATACATATACATATATGTATGATACACACACGGATGGAATACTAGTCTGCCATAAAAAGAATAAAATCATGTCATTTGCAGCAATAAGACTAGAACTGGAGAACATTATCTTAAGTGAAACAACTCACACAGAAACACCAATACCATATGTTCTCACTTATAAGTGGGAGCTAAATAATGTGGACACATGGGCATAGAGAGTGAAACAATAGTCATGAGAGTCTCAGAAAAATGGGAATGAGATGGAGGAATAGGAGATGACAAATCACTCAATGAGTACAATGTATACTATTCAAGTGATGGTTGCACTAAAAGCCCAGTATTGTGGGCTTGTGCCCCTTAAATTTATACCAATAAAATAATCTTTATGTACTTGATATTATAATAAAATTTAATACTAACTAAAAATTTTATTAAATTTTAGATTCATTCTCATACCTCAGAATTTAATTCTATGATGAAGATATTTCACTTTTGCCATGGTTTCAGCTAAATATGTATTTATTGAACCTTTACCAGAATACCAGAATCTTTACATACTAAACAAGCATTTTATTCAATTCCAATAAATACAAATTTTTTTCTAGATTTTACTTTTATCAACTCCATTTCATCAGAACATTGTCTTTGTAGACTAACAATTTAGTCTTGAATCAGTGGGTCACCCTAGACAAATGCTATAAATTATTTGAACCTTCAGTTTCTGTAGGTCATAGTTAATAACAGCTACTTTGCAGTAGTCAGGATTTAATTGGATCACATATATAAGGACCTTAGCTCCGTGCTTGGTATGCAAAGATTTGCAAAAATTCGCAATTCTCATTTTCTTCTTCCCTGCTGCCTATGCCTTTAATCTTTGAAATTGCTGTCATCAACAGCTTATGGACCATACAGGAAATTAAAATAATAGAAACACCAAAAGTTGGAAAGAGATGAAAACTCTGAGAATATTTACTCTATCATTTTCAACTTTTTTAGTAGTAAAATCTTTTCTTAAAATAAAATCCTATATCCAACCCCAATATTTAAAACTGATCAAATAAAAGCTGCTTTGGTTGAAGCAGAGACAAAGGACTCTGAATCCATCAACTTCCTTTTCCTTTACCCTAAGCACAGTGGATTTTAGATCATCTCACCCCTATGGAATTTCAACATTTGTAATTAAACAACAGAAAATGTGAAGAATTAAAAATACTGTTTTGCTGGTAGACTGGCTTTCCCCCAAACTGAGTGCTTTGTGTAGGTCACTTAACCTCTTTGGTTAACCTCTTCATTTTTTTATTTGGAAATAAGGAGTCTGAAATATTCCATTCTAAATCTAATTTATTCCATCCTTTTCCTTTCTTTTGTCATCAAATTTCTTGAAGAAAAATATATAAACATTTTTATCAAAATTTACCAATTGTGGGAATTTGCAGTTTCAAAGATGGCAGCAATGAAATCTTCCTTCCTGCTCGCTCTTCTGCAATGTGATCTTGCCACTCAATGAAGAGACACACTAATTTCCCTCCCGTTAAGCCTAATTATCCTTTTTTAGATCAGTGCTGGCCTTAGTAACTCACTTGTACTCAACACCATAAAGCCATAGAATGGCACTGTATGATTTGCTAGACTAAATCAGAAAAGGTCATGCAACTTTTACCTGCTTCCTTTGGAAAACACATCTGCCAGATGTTCCCTCTGGACACTTTCTCTAAGAAACAACCCTGCCACTATGTCGTGGTGAACCAAGCCAGAGGAGAAGTCATTTGTAGGTGGCCTGGTCAATAGTCCCAGCTCAACCCAGACTTCAAGCTATGCCAGACCAGGCACTAGACGTGTGAACAGTCTTCAGATGATTCCAGCCAGTCATTCAAGTCACTCCAAGCCAATAAAGTGTTCCTAGCTGAGACCCCAAACAAACCACCCCCACTAGGCTTTCTGCAAATTCCTGATCAAAACAGTTCATTAACATAATAAAATGGTTGTGCTTTTGCCACTAAGTTTAAAGAGGCCTGTCATGCAGCAATGTTATACTGGAACGTTAATAGCTCTATTGCTGACCATATCCACTGTCCTTGACCCGTTTTTCATCCTCTTCAACCTTGCAAGCACTCTATCTTTAAAACTCTGTCTAACCATTGCATTCATGATATAGCACTTATGATTCTCTACCTATCTCAATCTTTAAGTAAAAATTCTTATTGGATTTCTCATTTCCTCTGCAAACTCTTAAAATAAGGCATTTGTAGCATTCACTTCCTCAGCTCTCTTACCTGTCATTCTCTCTTGACCAGCTCATCCACTACTAGGATTTAAATTATCCCTTGATTTATTCATCAATTCATTCACTATATCTTTATTGAGCATCTACAATGTGTCATTGTTCTAGGGACTGGATATATATAGCTGTAGCTGTGCACCAAACAGATAGCATTCTTCCTCTAATGATACATACAATATAGTAAGAACAGACAAAAAAATAAACAAATAAGCATATAGTAATTTAATAGGCCAAGTGGTAATAAGTGCCATGAAGAATACAAAACAGGGTGACAGGGATATAAACTGATGATAGAGAAGTATTATTTTATATAGGGTGGTAATGGAAGACATCACTGATAAGCTGTATTTGATCAGAGACGTAAAAAATCTAGTTCTACACATGTAGAGAGATCATTCCAGGAAAAGATATGTGATAGAGTACTCTAAAACAGCAAGGAAACAGAGATGGCTGGAGTAGAGTGAGGATAGTAAACAGGATAAGCAGCAAGGAAACAGGATAGTAATAGGAGATGTAGCTAGGAGTAGACTTCATATCATCCTTTGGTTGTCATTAAGGCTTTTTTTCCTGAGGAAAATGATGTGGGAAACATTATATATACATATATATATGTATATATACACACACACACACACACACATGCATACATATATATAGGTTTATGTAAATGTGTACATATATGAATCTCTAGTTCTCCTCTCCTTTTAGGGCATAAGAAATCTACTTCTCTGTTTGGTAAAAGCCATTTCACTAGATGTGGCCAAAGAAATAATAATGGAAATAATATGTCATCTCTGAACTGAGGCAGCAAAAAAGATCATACAAGATTCTTCAGACTCTGTCTTCATCTGCCTTAACACCCAAGAAGCCGGCATGCTCCAATTGGTTGAGCTACAATAAGGTTAAGCCTCTATTAGCTTGGGTCCTGATGGATTTATCAGGAACTGAGATCACCATTCCCAAGAGACTACAATGGACGTGTGTGAGTAACAGCTTTTGGAGTTTTCACCACTGCAATGTATTTCTGCAGTATAGTATAGGTCCTAAGGATGAAAAACACCAGAGTGATTGAACAGAAAAGTAATTTGAGCTATGCTTTAGGAATCTCATATTAGAGAAAGACATCCTAAAAAAGGTATGAAATCAGGGAGACCATTGACTGTCAATAACAATAGTCCAGGAGGGAGATGCTACTGAAATGATATTGCCCAAATTAGGACACATGTCAGAGTAAAAGCAAATGCTATCAACAACATGAAATAGAACTTCCCTGGAAAAATCAAGTGATAACTGTACAGGCGGTGCAAAGTTATGACTATATTTTGCAGTTATCAATAAGGCTTGCTAATAGATTGTATGTTGAATGTGAGAGAAAGAGAGGTATCATGGATGATTCCAAAATTTTGCCTTAGTAATCAGAAAACGGAGATGGGGAAGGTTGAGAAAAGAGTGTATTTGGGGTAGAAGGTAGAGAGGCAAAGTATGTTACTGGAAAAGTTAAGTTTGAAATGCATGTTAGAAATACATGGACTTGGATACACAATACTGTACATAAGGGAAAACGTTGGAGATTTTTGTAAAAAACATTTAGAAGTCATGAATGTACAGTGTTCAAAGCCATAGAACTGCTTGACCACATCATGGAAGTTTAGATAGAAAAAGAGAGAGAGTTCAGCACTAGCCAGAAAGATGAGGATCTTTCAAGGAGAATGAGGAAGGGTGACTGCTGAATTGGAAGAAAACAAAGAAACAGATGATCTTTAATAAAAATAAGGGAAGGAAACATTTTAATAGAAAGAAATGACACTCTGTGACAATACCTCCTGCAATATCAAGTGAAGTCAGTGCTGGGAGTTAACTATTGGTTTTGGAAAAATGTAGATCTTTGGTGACCTTGACAAGAGCAGTTTCAGCCAATGAATGGGAATCAAAGCCTGACTGAGGTTTTTAAAAGAGAAAATAGGAAGAATAAAAAGTAGATACAGTACATCCGGGAAATTCCTTCAAGGGATATTGCTGTAATTTGGAGCAAATAAATGAGGCAGGAGGTAAACTGAGGGATCAAGAGAATCTTTTTTCAAGATGTAAGAGAGAAGTATGGTTTTATGATAATAAGAATGATCCAGTAGAGATGAGGTAATAGACGATGCGAAGGAGAAAAAGGAACACCTGAAGAATTCAAGTCCTTGAGTTGGTGAGAGAGGATGTTATCTAGTGTACACGTCGAGAGTCTGCCTTAAATATGGGCATGGCCAGGTCTTCTGATCTAATGGAAGAGAGGACAGAGTCCTGAGTAAAATGATGGGCTAATAGGTATGCTTTCAGCATGCATACTCTATGCTAAGACAATTAAACCAGGTCTTCTGGACTTGGGACCAGAGCATGATTATTGTTTAAGAGTGACTCAAGAAATTTTTAATTGCAATTAAATTTGAGAACCATGAACTTAAAGTGAGATAAAGAAAGCATCACTGTTTTCCCTCCTCTTTCTCCAGAAACATTCAAATTTATGTTTCTGATTCTCGAGTCCAAACATATCACTCTTTGTCCCCACTGAATCTTCATTGAATTTCTATGGCCTCGTCAGTAGAGTCAACTAACAAAGCCCCAAGATCCTTTATTTAACAGCCCAAACTACCTTTATGAACTTATCTCCATCTATAGTGTGAGAACTCTCAGTTCTGCCCTCTCAGTTGATTTTACGTTTGACTGGATTCTTATTTTTCTTAAATGATAGCCATTTCTCTTTATTATCAGTCTCCATTCAATAAAATTGATAATATTATATAACTTATTGAAACCACACCAATTATTCTTTACCTTAAATCATGTAACTTCTTTCATGGTTCTAGTTACTTCAAATTTAATTCTTAGGACATGGTCTTTTTTTCTGTCATTTTCTTAATTTTTCTTCCTCTGTGACTATAATCCTCCATAATTGCTTTTGTTGTCTATAAGAACCCTCTTGCCTACCCAGATAAACTGTGGTGATTCCCTATTCAAAGATGCCATAAAAATCCTCACTTCCTTGCATTTCATTATGCTGTTGTAGTCCATCTACAGCCCCAGCTTCAGTGATCTCAAATCTAACTGTGCATCAGAATAATTTAGGGGAGGTTTAAAACACACATTATAAAGCCCAACTCCAAGAGCTGGTATAGAACCTGGAGATGCTCTATTATTAGTATATTTCCTGCATGGTTCAAGCCAAGGTTTGTCTCTAAACAAAGGATGGAAATCACTGCACCTCCTGATCCTATCAAAATTCCACTCATCCTTCAAGATCCATAACAACAACAACTATGGCTCATATTGTGTTTATTCCATGTACCAGACATTTATCTAAATGCTTTTATATATACTAGGTCACTTAATCCTCACAAGCACCATGAATCACCAAAGTTTAGGCATAGTTTCTGCCCTAATCTCCACCGTTTTGCTCTGGGGCCCCGCTGTGGACATGCATTCAGCTCATAGAGATCTTCTCCTTGTTCCCCCTCAGGAGAAATAAAAATCTGGCAGCATGAGCAGGAAATCAGAAAGATCAATAGTATCAGGTTGTCTGCTGTTGCCGCTTGCTGTTGGATTCCTTACCTGCACATCAGCTCTTATTTCTGCTATGAATAACTCCACTGATTCACAATATTGACCTTAGCCTGACCCAGTGACTTTGGCTTCTGCCAAGGGAAATCTGGTAGCCTGACAGTTCCTTCAGGCCAGTCTCCAGCTCTATTTCCAATAGAGCACACCTGCAGGTTATAAGTCTCCATGCAGCAGAGTACTGACCTGGTGTATGAAGCTTTGTACAATGTTTTGCTAAGAGGTCAGTACATGCTCTCCCAGGTCCCTTCTTGGGAAAGATGTCAACTCGTGGGAGACTATCCTAATTAGGTAACTTCAAACAGTGACAACCTTGCAGATAAAAATAAGTGGGAAAAAAACTGCAAGAAGTATCTAGCTTTAAATCCTATTAATGGTTAATGTTATCGTTTGAATTCTTTTTTATTAAATGACAGCCATTTCTCTTTATTATTCTTCATTCAATAAAATTGATATTGTATATTATTGAAGCCACACCAATTATTCTTTACCTTAGATAGTATAATTTATATCTTTCATGATTCTTGCCACTTGAAACTTAATTCCTGGAACATAATCTTTTTTTCTGTCATTTTTTTTAATGTGTCTTCCTCTGTGACTATGATACTCCAGAACTGCCTTTGTTGTCTTAGCTGCTGTTTTGACTGCTTTCTACTCTTCTAACTAAGTGCTAATCCATTTCCTCTCATTGCCTGAGAACAACAACAACAAAAAAAAAACTTTAAACTTTTAAACTTTCTTTTCTTCTTCTGACTATAAAATAATACATAAAATTTGTAGACAAGAAAATAAAAATCATACACAAGTCAGAGGATTACTACTAACAGTAATGGTATTCTTTCCAGCCTTTGATATATGTAGATATAAATAACTATACTTTCTTTAAAATTTGGGATGCTATATATAATTTTTAACTGTACTTACAAAAATTAATACCAAATTTTGAACATTTTCCATGTTCTTTGAAAAAGATATTTTGGAAGGCCTGGCTTATTTTTTTTAGATTTGAGGGGTACATGTACAGGTTTGTTATGTAAGTATAATAACTTATGTCGAGGTTTGAGCTTCTACTGATCCCATCATCCAGATAGTGAACATAGTACCCAATAGGTAGCTTGAAAAAGGTTTTTAACTTTTGGGAAAACTAAGGTTTTTAATGAATTTATAATACTTTTCCACAAACAACCATGACTAATTTTTTTGTATTGTTATATGAGTTTTACTATTACAAACAATGCTTCAATTAACAATCTTACTGATATTTTTAGACTGTCATAAAGAACTTTGAATAAATATCCTTAAAC
Organism: Plecturocebus donacophilus; assembly: GCA_004027715.1. Taxonomy (NCBI): domain Eukaryota; kingdom Metazoa; phylum Chordata; class Mammalia; order Primates; family Pitheciidae; genus Plecturocebus; species Plecturocebus donacophilus. The sequence goes on along the minus strand of PVKP010025089.1, from coordinate 4,838 downwards.
ATACATCTTGGACATATATAGGTCAAATTTGTACTCATGCAGATTTCTAGAAGCAAAATATTACTAAATAAAACAGCTCAAACATTTTGTTCCTTCCTTCATTCAATAAACATTTGTTTCACACCTATTTTGTGCTAGATCTTATTTTAAAGTCTGGAAATACAGCCAGAGATAAGAGACAGCACCCACACTTAAGCAACCTTCAGTTCAGTGGGGATATAGTAATTATACGATTGTACTTATCATCTTAAGTATTGAAATAATCGTAAGTAAAGTAGAAGTTTCCTTAATCAACTTACATTTATACAGCTCTGGAATATCTGATGTCCTCCAGTTAGCCTTAGACTAATGGATTTCCCCAACACCACATACTGTTGGTTGGTTAACTACTTGCTCCTACTGGTTAAATTGTGTAGCTACCAAGAAAAAATTTTATGTGCCACAAACCTATTTATATCAGTTGTACATGTTACTGTGATCACATAATTTAATTAACTATATAAAAACTGATCCTACTTGAATGTGAAATGCTTGAGTAAGAATCAACAAAGGCAAGTGACTAAAGATACATTTCTGAAGAGTTAGATGTGAGCAAAAAAAATATAAAAAATTTTTAGTGGTGAGTGAAAAGAATCTACGTTCAGATTATTCTGCAAGTGCTTTAGACTCTTGAATCCCAACTTCGAAATTTAGATGATATATTATAAACTCTATTCAAAGGGCCCATCTCACACAAAAGGCCTTAGCCTTCCATAAGAGGTAAGTGCATTCATATATTTTGTGTGGGATTTAAGTTGTACAGTTTCCTCCTTAAAGCTACCTGTTGGACTAACTAATCACTGCTGGTCTCAATGACAGTGCATAAATTATTCCTTAACAAAATCAAAGCTCTTATAAAATAGTTCTGACTTGCTTCTTTGAAAGCAGTTCAAAGCAGCTTATTTGAAAGCAATATATACCTCTTTTTGCCATAAACTAGCTAGCACTTAGTGTTCAAAATCTTTGCCAATTGGATACTTATACACATATATCCACATATATATATACATATCATTGTTATACTTTTAGCAAATAGTGAAATTGAACTAGTGTTTACATGTTTATTGAGAATTCATATTTCATTGTGAATTCTGCTGACCTTTTTTCCTTAATGATTTGAAAAAGATTTTTAATGTATTCAGGCTATTATATTATTAACAGCCATAAATATTTTTGAAGTCTATTTATACCATTTTAATTTTATTTATGTTTTTAACTGACCAAAGTTTTTAATTTTTAAATTAAAATTTAGAAAGTTTTTCATTTTTACATTAAAAATTCAGAAAGATTTTAATTTTTATTTTTATATCATCAAATCCACCACTCCATATCTTTCTTTTCTAAACTTGCCTATGTCTTGTGAATGATGTAACAACCAACAGGAGAGGGATCCAAGATGGACCAACAGGAACAGTTCCGGAGTGTAGTTCCCAGCGAGAGCCATGCAGAGGGTGAGTGCTCACATTTCCAAACAAGTGTTCACTGCCCACAGACCAGGAGATACCCAGCCAAAAAGCACCACAAGTTTTCAGCGTGGGGCAGTTTCAGCCAGTGCTTTGTCGGCACACAGAAACTCACACAAGTCTGAGCTGGCTTTTCAGCTGGCCTCCAGAATGCCTGGGAGACAGAGCCACCCATTCACCTGAAAGGGAGGGGGCTAAGACAGGGAGCCAGGGGATCTGGCTCAGCAGGTACCACCCCCACAAAACAAGCAAACTGAAATGCTCTGGATTAAGAGTTTCACAGTAAGCACAGTTGGACCCAGGACCGTCCAGCTCAGTGGGGGGAAAGGTATCCCCCACTGCCAAGGCATTCCGCCACCACTGAGGTAGTTCACACAGCAGCAGGGCAGAGCCTGCAGCAGCTCAGCAATGCCTCTGCTGGCAGACTGTGACCAGACTACTCCATGCAGGGCAGGGCGTCTATAAAAAAAGGCAGGAGCACAACAGGGACTTATAAATAAAGCTGACCTTCCTAGGACACAGCACCTGGGAATAGAGGCGGTTATGAGTTCAGCTACAGCAGACTTAAAGATACCTGCCCAGCAGCTCTGCACAGAACAGCGTAGCTCCCAGCACAGCACTTGAGTTCCTATAAGGAATAGACTGCCTCTTCAAGCAGCACCCCAACCCCTATATACACAAAGAGACACCTCATAAAGGGGAAATCAGGCTGACATCTGGCAGGTAACCTTCTGGGACAAGGATAGCAGAGGAAGAAACCTAAAACACCCCTTGCTGTTCTGCAGCCCCAACGGGAAGTCCCCAGATGAGCAGGGTCTGGAGTGGACCTCCAGTGGTCCTGCAGCAGAGGAGCTTGACTGTTAGAAGGAAAACTAAGAAGCAGAAAGAAATAGCTTTAACATCAACAAAAAGAACATCCACTCAGAGACCCCATCCAAAAGTCACCAACTACAAAGACCACAGGTAGATAAAATCATTAAGATAGTAAGAAACCAGTACAAAAAGGAGGAAAACACCAAAAACTAGAATGCCTCTCCTCCTCCAAGGGATCACAACTCCTCACCAGCTAGGTATCAAAGATGGATGGAGAATGAATCAGATGAATTGATAGAAACAGACTTCAGAAGGTGGGTAATAACAAATTTCTCAGAGCTAAAAGAACATGTTCTAACCCAATGCAAAGAAACTAAGAACCTAGAAAAAAGGTCAGATGAGATGCTAACTAGGATAAACAGCTTAGAGAAAAATATAAATGACTGATGGAGCTGAAAAACACAACACTAGAACTTTGCAAAGCATACACGAGTTTCAATAGCCTAATTGACCAAGCAGAAGAAAGGATATCAGAGATTGAAGATCAACTCAATGAAATAAAATGAGAAGGCAAGATTAAGAAAAAAGAGTGAAAAGAAATGAACAAAGCCTCCAAGAAATATGGGATTATGTGAAAAGACCTAATTTATGTTTGATAGGTGTACCTGAATGTGACGGAGAGAATAAATACAACCTGGAAAACACTCTTCAGGATATTATCCAGAACTTCCCCAACCTAGCAAGGCAGGCCAACATTCAAGTCCAGGAAATACAGAGAACACCACAAAGATATTCCTCAAGAAGGCAACCCCAAGGCACATAATCATCAGATTCATGAGGGTTGAAATGAAGGAAAAAAATGCTGAGGGCAGCCAGAGAGAAAGGTTGGGTTACCCACAAGGGGAAGCCCATCAGACTCGCAGTGGATCCCTTGGCAGAAACTCTACAAGCCAGAAGAGAGTGGGGGCCAATATTCAACACCCTTAAAGAAAAAAACTTTTAACCTAGAATTTCATGTCAGGCAAACTAAGCTTCGTAACCCAAAGAGAAATAAAATCCTTTATGAACAAGCAATTGCTGAGAGATTTCATCACCACCAGGCCTGCCTTATAAGAGTTCCTGAAAGAAGCCTAAAAAAAAGAAAGGAATAACCAGTACCAGCCACTCCAAAATCATACCAAATGGTAAAGACCATTGACACAATGAAGAAAATGTATCAACTAACAGGCAAAACAACCAGCTAGCATCAAAATGGCAGGATCAAATTCACACATAACAATATTAATCTTAATGTAAATTGACTAAATGCCCCAATCAAAAGACACAGACTGGCAAACTGGATAAAAAGTCAAAACCCATTGGTGTGCTGTATTCAGGAAACCCATCTCACATGCAAGGACACACATAGGCTGAAAATAAAGGGACGGGGGAAGATTTATCAAGTAAATGAAGAGCAAAAAAAAAAAGCAGGAGTTACAATCCTAGTCTCTAATAAAATAGAATTTTAACCAATAAAGGTCAAAAGAGATAAAGAAGGGCATTACATAATGGTAAAAGGATCAATGCAACAAGAAGAGCTAACAATCCTAAATATATATGCACCCAATACAGGAGCACCCAGATACATAAAGCAAGTTCTTAATGACCTACAAACAATAGACTCTCAAACAATAATAGTGGGAGACTTTCCCACTATTATTAGACTAATTAGACTTATCAGACTTATTAGACTAAGTCTAAGTGGGACTTAGACTCTCAAACAATAATAGTGGGAGACTTTAACACTCCACTGTTGATATTAGATCAACAAGAGAAAATTAACAAGGATATCCAGGACCTGAACCCAGATCTGGACCAAGTGGACCCAATAGACATCTACAGAACGCTCCTCCCCAAATCCACAGAATATACATTCTACTCAGCACTGCATGGCACCTACTCTAAAACTGACCACATAATTAGAAGTAAATCACTCCTCAGCAAATGCAAAAGAACGGAAATCATAACAGTCTCTCAGACCAAAGTAAAATCAAATTAGAACTCAGAATTAAGAAACTAACTCAAAACCACACAACTTCATGGAAACTGAAGAACTGGCTCCTAGATGTCAACTGGATAAACAATGAAATAAAGGCAGGAATAAACATGTTCTTTGAAACCATCAAGAATGAAGACACAACATACCAGAATCCCTGGGACACATTTAAAGCAGTGCTAGGAGGAAATTTATAGCAATAAATGCCTACCAGAGAAGCGAGGAAAGATCTAAAATTAACACCCTATCATCAAAATTGAAAGAGCTAGAAGAGCCAGATCAAAAAAACTCAAAAGCTAGCAGAAGACAAGAAATAGCTAAGATCAGAGCAGAACTGAAGGAATAGAGACAGAAAAAATCCCTTCAAAAAATCAGTAAATTCAGGAGCTGGTTTTTTGAAAAGATCAACAAAACAGACCACTAGCCAGATTAATAAAAACAAAAAGGGAGAAGAATCAAATAGAGGCAATAAAAAATGATAAAGGGGA
>PVKP010025088.1:0-34147 GCA_004027715.1 Plecturocebus donacophilus | reverse complement strand
CAGTTGCTCCTGTGGTCCTGGGCTTGGGGATGAGTCAGCTGCTCCTGTGGTCCTGGGCTTGGGGATGTGTTGTTCCAACCTCCACCTGTCTTCACATCACTTTCCCTTCTCTGCCTCTGTCTCCTCTTTCTTTATGAAGCCTCGGTTACTGGATTTAGAGCCCACCGGAATCCAGGAAGATCTCATCTGAAGATCCTTAATTCTATCTGCAAAGACCCTTTTCCACACAAGCTCACACTCACAGGTTCTGGGTAGGCGTATCTTTTGGAGGCCACCATTCAACCCACTACAGCCTGCATAGGAGACTGAGAAATGACAGGCTTTCAGGGAGAGTTTTACATGTTTAAACCATGTATTATAGCACCAGCTTTCCTGCGGCAGGTGGGGCTGGGGGCCTGGGTCTCTCATATGCACATGGGGCCCAGCTGGGACTTGGTTATGGAAGAAACTACAGACCTCTCTCTTCCAGTTTCGGTGGATCACACACCTCCCTTGAAGATCTGTCCTTTATTCATTCTTTAGTGGCATCCCTCGGCAATCGTTCTGTAGTGTTTACTGACAAAATATCCCTGGCTGTCGATTCATCTTCTAGCTTGTCTCCATGAGTGACAATGATTTGGGTGAGGCAATGTGGATCTCTGCAGGCTCCTGGGTTCAAGCCTTTCTGAAGTCATCCCACACTCTCTCTCCTCATCTCAGCCTGCTCATTTAGGTCCCGTGTGGAATGTGGTAAGGTGGAAGGCTTTCACCATTTCTGACGTGCCACACCGAATCTGGGCTTCATAGCCCATACCGGTGTCCTTTCTTTCATTTAAATGATTAGCATTTCACATGTAACCAGGAGCTGGGCACCATGAGACCACCACTGATAATGACAACGCAGCCCCTTGGAGTTTCCCCTAAAGGGGAATGGGGCACAGCAGTGGAGCCCTGGGCTTGGAGGCCCCTCCTGGTCAAGAGTAGTGAGGGTCAGAGGTCATGTGCCAGGTGTGCATTCCGGAGGGGCAGAGGCATCGAGAGGCACTGATGTCCCCATCCTTCGGTAGGGGGGTTTCCTGACCAGGGTCCTTTTGTGTAGGGACAAGCCGTGTCGCTGCCACACAATCGTGACAGCCGAGTGGATGACAGGCCAGGCTACTCCGAGGCAGCCACTGTCTGAAGTTTTCTGTAACAGAGCTTTGAAAACCCAAATTCCTCATGCCAAGCCCCGCTCCAGTGGGCATTTGGGAGGCAGAAGACAGACTGCACTCCATTCTGCGCATGTGCTGTTTAGGGTTCGTTTAAGACACCGGGAAGTGCTTCTTCAGTAAGAGGATTCCAAATAGCTCTTATGTTGGTAAAACTTTTACACGAAATACTGTCATTAGCATCCTAAGAACGTCCACTCTGGAGTCAAAGTCCCAGACCAACAGCCCACAGGCCAATACTGACTTTTGGCCAGGGGCCATGTGGGTTTTAGATCTGCAGACCCCTGTCAGGGCCACCACTGGGAGGGCAGGCTGGCTTCCCACACCTGGCAGCTTCGCCTGGAGGGTAAGGTGCCACGCCCCCACCTGCAGGCTGAGGCTGTGCAGCACGGATGCCTCTTCCTAACCTGTTCACAGGCCGTTTTGCCTAGCAACGGGTGCTGGCCACGCTCTATCACTACACACTTCCCTTACTGGAAGCATAGGGCAATCGGGGAGCCCTCTAAGATCCAGCAGGTGACCCTGGGCCCAGCTTTGGGGCTGGGCTGGGACCACAGGGTCACCAAGGAGACCAGGAACAGCCCTTGCCTCAGCTCAGCTTTGTCCTGAGGAAGGGCCTGTCCTAGTGATTGGGGAGGTGGCAGCTGCATCATCCCAGAGGGAAAGGCAAGAGTGGGTGACCCTGAGCTCCATGGGGGGCTGTGAGAGGACTGGAATACACAGTGCTGGGTGGACACCTGCCAGGTCTGCTCATGGTGTCAGCACAGGTGGACAGACACCTCTGTGTGGCTGAAGCCCCTGACCACGGAGCCTGGCCCAGGTCCTCACAGATGCTCCATTGAGCAGAAGGGGAACAGAGTGGGGAGGCTTGTTTTGCAGATGGTACTGGGCTGGAGCAAGGATTCAAAGGTTGGCTTCTGGAGGTCTCAGTGGCTGGCTCAGCCCTGGGGAATCTGCTGGTTTGTCACTGGGCCCTACACCACAGAATCCAGCCCCTGGGGTGTCAGAGGCAGGCGGGGGGCCTGCTCTTCCTCCTGTGTGCTGACCCGCTTCTAGTGGTCCACACCAGTGCTCTCACTGCTGCTTTTTCTTCCACTTGTCAGATGGGCTGATGATATTGTGAAGCCAGGAAGCAGGACCGCGAGCCCCAGTGGCGGCACTGGCGATGGCAGGGGCAGGGGTCCTTCACTTCTTTGCACCCGGGTTTTCTCATCTGTAAAAACAGAGGTGACAATTTCTGCTTTACCCACTGTATCTATGTCAAACATGCAATAAAATTGTTTGTTAATGTGTTATAGAAATGAGGGGGGTGCCATGAAAGCGTGCTCTAATTCGAGAGCAAGCTGGATGGAACAGAGGCTTTTCAGCGGGGTACTGGGAAAAGCTTTTGTGATCTCATTCTTTGATGATGGAGGAGAATAATCTGCATGATGGCAGCTAATACATTGCAGGTGCTTCAGCAATGTCAACATGATAATCGTTAAAAAATAGTGTTGCATCTTCAAGATAATGTTTTGGCTTACAAAATTTTAACTATTATATAAATATAAGGAAAAAAGTACAAAAGAGAGATTTAAGCAAAAGTAAAGTATACTATTTACAGATAATCTATAATTAACATTTTGTTGTAGATCTTTTCAGTTTTTTTATATATATGAATATATAATTATTTTTTACAAAAGATTGGATCAACAAATATTTTCATATAACTTTTAATGCTTGCTTAGAATTCTAACTCATTGAATATTAGGTTGTTAAAAATTTTTTTAAAAATAATAATACAGATAAGAACCTGCTTGTGGCTAAAACTCTGTATTAAAAATCAACCAGGTAAAATAATGAACAAGAAATACATCAGTCCAGATGAGATGGCGAAACCCCGTCTCTCCAAAAAGTACAAAAACATCAGCTGAGCGTGGTGGCGCGTGCCTGTGGTCTGAGCTTCTTGGGAGGCCGAGGTGGAGGGTCACTTGAGTCCAGATTAAGGCTGCAGTGAGCTGAGATCGTGCTACTGCACTCCAGCCAGGGTAACAGAGCCAGATCTTGTCTCAAAAAAAAAAAAAAGGAGTGGAGATGTTAGGTCAAATGCTGTGGGTTTTCTTCAACTTGCGATAAAATACACATAACAAAAATTTACCATCTTAACTATTTTTAAGTGCACAGGTCACTGGCATTAACTATTAATACATTCACATTGCTGGGCTAGCCTTATTACCATTCCACCATTCCTCCACATAGGAGAGCTTGCTTCCTTCTAGAATGCTCATCAAATGCCTAGCACTTTGCCGGGGTTTCACATCTCTTTTCGCCTTGGAAAGCAGAGATTCTGTCCTCATTAAATGTTAACTTCACATTCCTTTTCTCCCACATCCTCTGACAACCACCATCCTAATTTTTTTTTCTGTAAATTTGACTTTTAGATATCTCACAGTGGAATCATATAGTATTTGTTTTTCTGTGACTGACTCACTTCATCTAGGGTAATTTCTTCAAGTTTAATCCATGTTGTAGCACAGGTCGGAATTCTCTTCCTTTTTAAGGCTGTATGCTATTCCACTTGGGTGGCGTCTACCTTTTGGCTGTTGTGAATGGTGCTGCTATGACCATGGATGTACAAATATCTCCCGAGACTCTACTTTCTATTGTTTTGGTATCTATCCAGAAGGGAAATCGCTGCATCACATGGTGATTCTATGTTCAATGTTTTGGGGACTGCCATGCAGTTTTCCACAGCAGCAGTACCGTTTGACATTCCCACCAGCCGTGCTCAAGGGCTCCAGTTCTCCCCATCATTGCCAACACTTGTAATTTTCTTTCTCTTTTCCTTTTCTTATAGTGGCCATCCTAATGAGTGTGACATGGGATGTGCATATTTTTAAGGCTTTGAAATTAATTGCTGAACTATACAGCAGAAAAGTCATACTTGGCACTTTTACCAACAATGGATAGAGCGCTGTTTCCATTGTCCCTTCCCTGCTGATTATTTCAAATTCTGCTCGGTTATCCCTTCCTGGCCAGGCAGGTATTCCTGCTTGTGGCCACACTCCTCTTCCTGGGGCCTGAGCCTGCCCTTCTGCTCCTGAGTAGTTCACTGTGATGCTGTCTGCTCTGGCTGTGGAGTGCTATGGGCTGGGCAGCCTGAGGGCAACCTGTACCTCCTCGGCCAAACTCTCCGCCCCACGGAGACACAGCTCCCTCACCTCAGCCTCGTGCCTACCTTGTAGGGCAGTGGCGAGGATTTCCCGAGATGGTCAGGACTTAGCCCCTCATAAGCATGAGAGCTGTTCTCGGTGGCATTACGATCACACCCACAGATCGGGCCTTGGCATACCTCCGTGTCCTCCTGGCTGGCCACGTGCTATGAATGTCCCTATGCACCTCATGAGTCAGCAGCAGAAGGACCTTCATGGGGGGTAAAGACAGGACGAGATGAGGTTCAAAGGAGGATGCGGCCGCACAGAGATGTTTTGGGAATGTGAGGCAGGTCACCAGCTATGAGTCTTGTGGTGGAGGAGTGGTGGTGGCTGTCATCGTGACGCCCACTTTAGAGACAGGAAACTGAGACTCAGAGAGGGAGAGTCCAGGCCCCACAGCATGCAGCCAGGGCAGGGCCGGGCGGGGGGCTTTGGTTTTCACCCAGCTCACCCCACTGCCTGCCTCTTCACCCAGCTATCACGGAACGTGTCTGCATACCTTCCCTGCTCTTGTGGGGGCCTATGTCAGGCAGCTGCCCGGAGGCAGGATGTGCTCGTGACCCTAGAACACTGTCCCCCAGACAGGCCGGCCCAGGCAGAGACACAACAGGGACCTGCTCCCACTGATGTCACGACCAAACGCAGGGGATTTGCTAAGGCAGCGAGCAGCCATGAATGTGGAGCAGGCGTCGGGCTCCCTGCTCCTTCTTGCTAATCCCTCCCAAATCCAATCAGAGCTGTTTCCCTCCAGGAAATCAACTGGACACAGCGCATACTGCCCGGGCCTCGGCCAGCGCACAGTGTATCTTTTTGCTGTTTAAAGAACCAGGTTTCGAATGTTCTTAATAAAACGTTTGTATATGTCATGCAGGGTGAAAATAAATATTTTAATATAATTGGAAGAATGCAGAGAATTGTAAAAAGTTATGGAAGTTTTACTTCTGATTGGCCAAGACTCAATAAATGGGGTTTGATGTACTCTAATTTATAGGCGTGCAAAGCCGACTCTTTGGCATCGGAGAGGCTGTTAACGTTGTAATGTTGTTTAAACGCTGACAAATGAACTGCTTGGGCGGCGCCTTCAGCGCTGAGAAAGGAACTGTTGGATCTGGAGGACCGGCCTGTCCCAAGCTTTCTCCCTTCCTCCTGTGCTGGGGGAGCAGGTTAAGGGCGGGAGGACCATGCATCGGGGCCGCTGCTCCCCATCGGGTGAGGGGAGGGCACAAAGGGGACCCATGGCTTCTTCTTCACTGTTGTCCCTAATTATGGTCTTTCTCATTAAAATAACAAGGACCATGTCTGCTAGAAACGCTGGCACATGTTTTTACTTTTCTGGGCCGATGGAAACCACATGTAGAATCCATTCCTTCCTTTTTTCCCTCCAAAATGCAAATGGAAGAGCTGGTCCAGGGGGTCCCTTCCTTGCCCAGCCCTGAACAGAGGCTTGGGAAAGCCCCCTACTCCCGCGCCAAGACGTGACTCGCGCTTTGCCAGGCGCTCTGCGCCAGCCCTAGCAGGGAGTGCGGCGGCCCCGCACAGACGGCCCCTGCCCCCCAGGTCCCCTTCTGCTGCGGGTGCTGTGCACTCCCATGGCAGGCATAACCCAAGCAGAGCAGAGTGGTTATTTATAAACTCCCCGAATGCCAGAGCGCCAGGAACAATCCATTCCCCCCGTTTGCAGGAACATACTTTCAGCATAACTCATCACTTTGAAGATGGGTCCAAACTTTTGTTCACATTTATTGACAGGAAGTTGTTTTTCAAAGCTCAAGTCAGCAGCAGGCCCCGGGCCAAGACGCTCCGCCACCTTCTCAAGCTGGCGCGGCTCTGAGGGCCCATAAATTGTGTGGGCCTCCCACCCACCTCTCTCCCCGTTTCCTCTAAAATTTGCCCAGAGGTTGAACATGACTTTTCCCCTTTGTAAAGTTTCTTGCTTCTTAAACTTTTTCTTTTTTTTTAAGGGAAAATCACCTATTGGAAGTGTTACAAGGTTCTTTTCCTTCCTGAAATTCTTCAAAACCTTTGACGGTGCTCTTGAACTTCCTCTTTCTGGCATGAACCATTCTGAGCGTTCCTTATTGCATGAACATTCTTGGCCAAGGGTCCTCCTCCTCATCCCCGACTGGAGCCAGGAAACGGGAATGTCCTCTAGGCTCTAAGAGCCCTGCCTTTCCCAGACCTCTCTCCCCTCAACTGGGAATCAGGGATTCTAGGGCAGCTTGTCCCAAGGCCTGGAGGGGCCATCAGGCAGGAGGCTCGGTGATGTGGGGTCTCCTGTGGCTTCCTCACTCTCTCCTCACCCCATGCATTCTGCCCTGGGGCCGACCTGGGTTTTCATGACTTAACTGTGTAATCCTCCCCCATATCCACTAATGTTCCAAAATCACCCAGCCCACAGCGGGACCCCTCCGTTCCCCTTTAAATAGACTCTTCTCCCTACAGCCCTGAGCTCCTCCAGTTACCCAACCAGGGACCTGGGAGTCACCCCAGACCCCTCCTAGCTTCCTGCCCCTGGTTGGGCATCAAGTCCTCAATGTTTCTGGATCAAATTCCTGCTCTCCGCCCCCTCACCACTGCGGGGGTTCAGGCCCTACTCCGTTTCAGGGTCATTCCCGGACCCTGGCAGGCTGTCTTCTCTGTCTCAGATGTCTTTTCTGTAAATTGGGGCAACGTCAGCGCCCACCCTGCTAGGTGGGGATAAGCATCTCATGGGCTCATGTTTGCAAAGCATGCAGGATGGCCTCAGGCACCTAAGTGCCACAGGTTGTCCTCCTGCTGCCTCTGGGTCACCCTCTCACTCTGAGCCGGTCAGTTCCTTACACCGCCATCTAGAGGACCTTGAAACAATGCACAGCATGCTCAGCCATGCGCGCTTGAATCCTGTGTCCGCTCTCACTTCCTCGAGTGATTCCCCATCCCTGGCTTTGCCTGTCTGCCTCAGGGCCCCTCCCCTGCGCCCCGCTGTGTTCACGGGCTCCAGCCTTCGGAGTTGGCCTTCTTCCTTTCCTTCGTTCCTTCCCTGGCCATTCTCTCCCTCTCCTTCCCTGTGAATCCCTCTGGAAGGTGTTCCTGATCTTCCACTGTCCCCTCTACCCTGTCCTGGCTCAGAGGCCCCTGCCCACCCCACACAGGCATGTTGTGTGGGGAAAGCTGCGCCAGGAAAGCTGCCATTCTTTCTCACAGTCTCTGTGTTTTCTTGTGTTTGGAGACAGGAGCTGTGCCTCAGGTATCTCTGGGCCCACGGTGCCCAGCACAGATTATGGCCATAGTAAATAAATGCTCATCTAAAACATGTGAATGACAAAGACCAGGAGATGGACCATGGCGCATGTGTGTTAGGAACTCCCCATGATGTCACCTCTTGGAGTATTCTAATTTTGTCTAGTGATGGGTCAATCCCAGTTTTTGGTTTTTAACCTTGACAAGAGCCCAGACACCAAAATGAACTGTCTCTGTGCGCTGATATCCTTTGAAACTTTTCAAACCCAGGAAGCAGTGGAAGCTCACACTTTTAGTGGAACTGGGGAGGAGAAGGGAGAGAGGGAAATGATGGAAAAAGGTTAATGCGTCCATTTTGTCTTGGAAGAAATAGGAAACGCAGAAACCCCTGGAGGAGCCGAGGGACCCAGGTATGGAAGAGCGTGCGCCAGGCTTGGATCTGCGGGGTGCTTCCCCGGGGGTCTGCCCGGGGTCTTGACGTCCTTGCTGCTGGAGAAGAGGGCTTGCTCTGGAGCTGGTGGCGTTGGAGCAGTGAGGTGAGATTGCAGGCACTAGGCACGGCCAGAGCTGGGAGGGCTTTGTGCATTTGTTTTCAAATAAAAGCAATAAGACAAAAGGCTCTGGGCTCTTGAGAGCCTCCCACGAGCCCCTCAGGCTGGGAAAGGAAGAGCTGCCGAAGGCCACGGACACTAACCCAAGCTGGCCGAGGCCTCGCGACTCACCTGCATTTGGGTTTGTTTGTGTGGGAAGTGGCAGTTGGACCGGGTGGTCTCCGGTGCCTTGTGGGGGTGCCTCAACAGCTGCAGGGCAGGGCTCCAGGCCGGCAGAGCCTGCGATGTCCCCAGGAATGCTGCAGTCATGGGCTGCCGGGGTGCTGGTGAGGAGAGCCTGGGGGCGGGCCTCCTGGGGCAGGCCTGGTGTCTGTGAGCCCTGAGTGGCAAGAACGTGAGCGGGCTGGCCCTGCACCCCTCTGCTCTCCTGTCCCCGCTGTCCCCCACCCCCCTCCCGCTGGGGGTCTGGAGGCTCTGCAGGGGGCTGACGGCCTCCCGAGGACCCCTCCTGCCTTCTCACACCAGGGGCTTCTCCGCTCCTTTTTCCTGGCGCGCAGCGTCCTGCTTTCTGGTCGCTTTCATCGCGTTGTGGGGTGTTCCCTCCACATTCTCAGGTGGAAGTGTTTAAGGCCAGTCCCACAGCCACCCCTCTGGATCTCCCCACCAGTGCGGTGCCCCCTGCAAATGGGGCCCACATGTACAGCCAGGCAGGATGAGACACGCCCCGCCTGCCAAGAATGTGGCGTGGCCTCCCGGGCGCGGGACGTGGAAGGAGCCGTGCGCGCAGGGCAGCGTCCTCCTCTGCCCCCTCGGAGTGGGAGGCTCCACAGGCCGCCAGATGCTGGGGAGGGCACTGGGAAGCCGGAGCGGGGGCGGGGGATGTGGGTGGGGCGGGGGCTCCCTGCAGGGGCGTCCTGTCCTGTCCCGGGGGCTGCCAGAGGGGTCCCACCACAGTGGTCTCACCTTGGCCCAAATGGAGGTGGTGTCACCCAGGGCTTGCTGGGGAACATGGAGCTCGGGCCCCCTGGGACACCACGGAAGGCCCACGAGCCCCCATCCTCAGCCAGGCCGGGCACCGCCTTTCCTGCCTCCCTCCTGCTTGGCTTTCCCTTGCGATGGCTTTAGAAACGTGCAGCCTTGAGAACGCTTCGTGTTCACGTCCCTTTGAGGCTCAGGACAACCTCAGAGATTGAGCGTGCCCCCCCACGCTGGAGCCTCAGCGGTTAAAGTGGTCCTTGAGTGGCGATGCCGGGTGGGCCTGGCGCCCGCCTGGCCACCCGTGTGGTTCCTCGCTTATGTCCTCCTTCTCAGTGCCGTGGGGTCGGGCTGTGCCTGGTCCATCTCACAGACCTTTTTTTAAATGGATAGTTCCAGATTTGGGGACATGAGGCAGTGATTTGGGTATGAAAATCCGCTGAGCTAGGATTGAACATGATGGGGCTGGAGACTCTCAAATGGGACGGTGGCTCGTCCCAGCTCAGGCCCCAGGACAGAGCCCCAGCCCACACCTGCCCCCAGCACTCAGCCCTGAGCCCCGTGCCCCGCTCAGGACCCAGGGTAGCTAGCAGCCTCAGCGCTTACCCCATGGAGGGTGGGAAGACGGTGAATTAGTGTACAAAGGAGTAGGGAGCAGGCCCGTTCAGCGGAGAGCAGGTGTGGGAGCCTGCTGGCTCCGTCCTCCATCCAGCCGTGGAGGATGCACAGGGCGTGTTCCGGCCACTCCATGCCACCATCTCGGGTCTGCCTGCCCATCCGTAACATGTTATACTCAAACCCATTGCTCCTGCATCGTGCCCCAGCACCCGAGGAAAACCAACCAGCAACCACAGCGCCGGTTCTGGGGGCCCTCCTGGATCAGGCCCACGCCGCTCCTGCCCCTGGGGCTGTAGATCTGTGACTCTGTCCCCAGCTCGCCATCCCTGCCTGCCCTTGGTCTGACTTCTGCTCCTGGGCTTCTGCTCCTCCTTCGGTCCTTGCCCTGTGTGCCGCCCTGGTTGTTCTCTGAGAGGAGCCCCTGCGCCTGGTCCAGCGCCGAAGGAGGAGGCTGGCAGCCAGCGCTTTCCCGCAGCTCACTTTCTGTCTGTGGGCTGAGACCTCCAGACCTTCCTGGGGAAAGCCAGGAAGCCAAGACTCACATAGGGAAGCCTGCGTTTTGAAGCCGGTGTTAGCTCTTTCTCCTTGAGAAACAATTTCAGTCAGTGCATCACTCCAAATGGGTTTGGTAACTCTGAGTTTATGGTACAGTGAAAATCACTCTTGCCAAGAGAGCAAAGGCAGATGAAAGGCAGGGTGAGTCACACGGGCTCTCCATGTCCCTGGCAGCAGCAAGACACTTCTCGCTGCACCGGCAGCAGCCTTCGACACAGGAGCCAGCCACAGACAGTGCTGGACCCCAGCACGTGGCCCCAGACTCTGCAAAGTCCAGTTTCCTCAGGCCCCACCTTCCAGGACCCATCTCCTGATGCCTGCACATCTCATTGTGCTTTTCTGGTTTACTTCCAGGCTCTGGGGAATCTACCCTTGGCTAGCATCACTCAGAAATTGCACAACGACCATTTCAAGACAAGGTTTTAAGAGCTGTTTAATTTAACTTTTAATGTTGCTTAAACCCCTATAGGTAGTGTCTGGGACAGTGTAGCAGCAGGAGAGCAAATTCTGGCACCTACTCTTGCAAGAATTTATGAACAGTGTTTTCTGCTAAAAATAGTAATGTTCTAGTTCTGCTGACTACATAACATTGATCAGGGCAAGCCACTTGCTTAATCTTCTCAGTCTCATTTCTTTTCATTTGTAAGAGGTGGACGCTCAACTTTCATAAGTGGCATGAAAATGCTTTTTGAGCTCTAAAAATACCGGCTGATTTACAAATGATTGTTTTGACCAACATACTGGAGAGAACTTTTGTTAGAAGACAGTGAGTACTTCCACAGGCGCTAACCTCTCTGGTGTTTCAAAAATGCTCCAAAGGGCAAATTCTAGCACTGTGAAAGATTTGAGAGTCTACTACCGTGCTAGCTGCTCTGTTTCCTCATGGTCATTTTTGGCATCTCAGATGACCATTGACAGGCATAAAGAGATGGTGTCTCCTGTGTATCCATCTATTTTTCAGGAATTAAAACTATAGAAAATCTCAGTGGCAAGACTGAGACATAGGAGCCAAGGGATGGGATGAGAAATGTTCCTTGCAATGTAGGAGGCCGTTTCCTGAGTTGCACACTTTCATGAATAAACTAGGGATGAGTTAAGCTGGATATTAGAGCTGGGTTTAGAATGTATGAAACAGTTTATTGTAAATGTATGTTTTAAACCTCAGTTTTGGCAGGGTGCAGTGGCTTATGCCTGTAATCCCAGCACTTTGGGAGGCTGAGGCGGGCAGATCACCTGAGGTCAGGAGTTCAAGAGCAGCCTGGCCAGCATAGCAAAACCTTGTCTTTACTAAAAATACAAAAATTAGCTGGGCATACTGGCAGGCGCTCGTATTCCCAGTTGCTTGGGAGGCTGGGGCAGGAGAATCACTTGAACTTAGGGTGTGGAGGTTGTAGTAAGCCGAGATGCTGCTGCACTCCAGCCTGGGCGAGAGAGTGAGACTGTGTCTCAAACACACACACACACACACACACACACACACACACACACACACACACCAAAGTTTTAGCAATCTGATGAACCAGATACTCCAAGAAACATCTTGATATAAAATGTCTAGGAATGTTGACTAAAATACAGCAGGTATAATAAACATTACTCATGAAAAGATAAGGGAAATCCCTTGTAGAGGCCCAAACCAAAAAGGAAACAGAATCTAGACATATAAGATAACTGGTGCTAGGGCTATGCTGGAGGAAGGCGTGGGATGGCCAAGGTGGGAGTTGAGGTTACTTTGTATGTCTTTTCAGCTAATGAATTTTTGGATCTTAATGGCCATGCAGAAATAGGTAATGAATCTTTGAGCCCATAAGAGGCTGACAATTAGAACTGAGATTCTTACACAGAGTTGTTCCCTTCCTTTGAAGAATTACACTTTCAATGAAAAGGTGATTAGAAGAACAATCCAGCCATTGGCACAGGGAAATAACAGAAAGCCTGTCAACCTTGGCCTGATTCTGAGTAGTAAAAAATGGTTGTCTTTGAGAATTTGTATGTAGTGGCTGTCCTCAGGCATATTTGGGGTGTGAATTTATACTATCTGAGTGGCATGGAACCCCCAATCTGATCAAGTGAGATAAAATTAACCCTGGAGCACCCGGCAGGAGAAAACACAAAATCTCTGTGGATGTACACAAATAATTCCTACAGAAAAACCTCAATGAAGATGAGCTCACAGTCCAAAAAATGCCAATCTAAAGGAGAAAAATAAACTCTGAGCAAGTTCAAAGATATAACAAACAGTAGGATTAAATTCCTAAGAGGTTCAGGCAACAATATCAAAATAGGGATTATGAAATAGAATCAAAGACACAATGAAAAACTTTAAAAAATGAGAAAACAGCAAGTTGCCACCAAATGCAGACAAAAGACAGGGAAGATTTAAAAAGAACAAAAGGAAATGTATAGGAATAAAAAATATAGTGATTGAAGTTTAACTAAACCTTTAAGGGTTGGGTTAAAAAGCAAATTAGATATAACTAAAAAGAGAATTAGTTAAGTGGAAAATCACTGTGACCACATGGAAATAAAAAGATAAAAAGTTTGGAAGCAAGATTAATAGATATGGAGAATAGGACAAGAAGGTCCAATAAAAGTGCAACAGGAGTTATAGATGGAGAGAAAGGAGAGAATGAGAGTGAGCCAATGTTGAAAGAGATGGTGACTGAGAATTTTCAAAACTGAGAACAGTCCTGAGCTCTCAGAATCAAGGAAAATGTAGTCCTAAATGCTAGGATACATAAAAGGAAATGCATCCTTAGATAGGTTAGAGTAAGCTATATAAGAATGCCAAGTACAAAGATAATACTTTAATAGTAGCCAGAAACATAAGATGATCTATGAAGAAATGACAATTAATTTGGCTACCACTTCTCAATGATCACCAAAGGACAGTGAAATTATATCTTTGAAGTGTTGAGAGAAAATAGAATTTTCTACCTAACTAAACTGTCATACCAGAATTATGGAGAAAGGACAAAAAACAAAGCATTAGAGAATTTTTAACTAACAGAGTCTTACCTAAAGAGTTTCCAGGAATGCGCTTTATCAGAAGAAAACTGCATCCAGAATGAAGAAGTGAACTGAAAGCAGAAGGGTGAGCAAATAAATTAGTAAACATATGGATAAACTGGAACAGGATTGACAATGGATGACAATAATAATAGTAATGACATTTCACGTGTATAAAAACATGTAGGACCTGAAATACTGGATTAAGTATAATGTAAGTTGGGAGGAGAATGATCCAAGTAACCTAGTAACATGTAATGTGGGAGGAGAATAACATAGGATTATCCAAAATCCTTGAATGATCCCATGAACAAATCAGTTAACTTGAGACCTTGGAATGCTGAATACACATGTTAAAATTTTAATCATGACTACTGAGAGTTGAGGGGTGGGGGTGGTAAAAGTAGAATTCGTAATTTTCAAAACAGTAAAGGAAAAATGAAAAAAAAAAAAAAAACCTCTCTAATCCTATTGAACAAGGCAGCAAACATTTTCGGTAAATGGTCAGATAGTACATATTTTTGGCTTTGTGTGCCATATGGCTCTACTGTAACTATTCAACTCTGCCATCGCAGTGCAAAAGCAACCACACAGAAAATTTAAACAAATGAGAATAGCAGTGCACTCTAATTCAACTTAATTTATAAAAACAGCAAGTGAACTGGATTTGGCCTCAAGGCTGTAATTTGCCAATCCCTGCTATAGAAGATAGGAAAGGAAGTAAAAAGCTAGAAAAATGGAAAGCACAAATTAAGAAGGTAGAAACAATTCCAAATAGGTTAGTAACTACAAGAAATGTAAACAAATTGAGTTTGCTGAATAAAGCCAGAGACTGATGAGTAGATAAAGAAAGAAATGACTTTATGCTTTTAGCAAGACCAATTCTTAAACAATATGGAAAACAGAAAGGTGTAAAGTAAAAGTGGGGCAATAGATTTGCCAAGCAAACATTGATGGAAAGAAAGGTTATTAACTACATTAAAACACAAAATAGGCCTTAAGGTAAAAAAGCATTAGCCATGAATAAAAGGATTATTATAAAATGGTTAAAAAAAGAATTCACTAGGAGAAATTTATAAACTTATATACCCCTAAAAATATGGCCTCAAAATACATAAAGCAACATTTGATAGAATTACAAGGAGAGGTTTATAAGTCGACCCTTACAGTGTAACAAACTAAGTATATAGATTTTTAAAATACAAATTAAGAAGTTAGATTTAATGATATATAGAATGTTATACCTAAAAATTAATAATGTGTATTCTTTTCAAACACATGCAACATTTTTAATAATCACATATTAGGTCATAAAATAAGATTCAACAAGTATTAACAAAAAGGGATCTTGCAGGCCGTATTCTCTCTCCACTATATATTGTTGAAGTCAAAAGATTAAATGAAATTATGCATTTGGATGTTTTAAAGCATATTTATAAATGCTTTAAAGTCATGATCCAAAGAAGAAATCATAACAAAAATAAGACTATATTATGAGCTGAATGATAATAAAAATGCCATACATCCACATGTGTGGAATGCTGTTATGTTAAAACTTAGAACAAAATTTATAGCCCTAAATGCATTTATTAGGAAAGAAGAAAGACTTGATACTATTAAACTAATAGAAATTAAAAGAACATGGGATAGGAGGCAGAACTACCTTGCAGCTCCAGCTTGGATGGACAGAGCAGAGTGTGGAGACTCTCATCGTCAACTTTTGCTTCAGAACTGCTACTGCACAAGTACACCAAGAAAGCCAAGAGAATCCACAGACCCCCTGAAGGAAGTGGATTGCTCTTGCAGGATTTGGGAGACAGCCCACATACTGTGAGTGTCCAAGCCATGACAGTGGAAAAGTGGGATTATCTGCCCCTGAACACACATCCTCACTGGGGAACCTGAAGGTCTGGATCAGGGAAGAAGGATTTGACTTTACCTGAAGCTGAGTCAACTTAGAGAGCAGAGTGAAATACGGGGGTAGAGGAGGCAGTGGGAAAAGCCCTGTGGGCTCTCTGGTTCCCCAGGGAAGCCATTTCTTACTTGTCTCACAGGTGTCCTTGGGGAGGACTGCCAGAGTAACTGGGAAAAGACCACAGGGAGAAGGAAACTTCCAGCTGAACTTTGTAACAACTCCAACTGAATCCCCAGGGAAGCCATTTCTTACCTGTCTCACAGGTGTCCTTGGGGAGGGCTGCCAGAGTAACTGGGAAAAGACCACAAGGAGAAGAAAACCTCCAGCTGAACTCTGTAAACATTCCAACTGAATGTGAAATCACCTGGCCAGAACTCAGGGGAGGGCATGAATCCAGTGTGCAGACTCAACAGGTGGGGAGGTGTGAAAGTCCTACTTGCCTTCTCATCTGGGAGGCTGGTAGCGTTGGGTAAGTTCTCAGCCTTGCTGTTCACTGCCTGGAAACAAACTCAGGGCTGCTGGGGTGATGCACCATGGGAGTGAGATTGGCCTTTTGGGTTGTGTGGGAGCTGGGTGAGGCCTGTCACTGCCAGCTCCTACACAACCCCCACTTCCCTGACAACCTGCATGACACAGCAGAGGCAGCCATAATCCTCCTGGGAACATAACCCCATTGAGCTGGGGACCACACCCTCAATCCCACAGCAGTAGCACCAAGCCTGCCCAAGGAGAGTCTGAGCTTAGACACACCTAACCCTGCTCCCACCCAATGGTCCTTCTCTACTTACCCTGGTAGCTGAAGACAAAGGGCATATTCTCTTGGGACTTCTAGGGCCCTGACCACAGCCTGATCCTCCCTATGCTACCACAGCTGATGCTCTCTTGAAAGTATTACTTCCTGTCAAGAGGCCAACCAGCACAAAAGTAGTGCATTAAATGACCAAAACTAAGGACCCTCACAGAGTCCATTTTACTCCCCGCCAACTCTACTGGAGCAGGTGCTGGGATTCATAGTTGAGAGACCTGAAGATGGTTCACATTGTCTGAGCAGACAACCCCCAATACCAGCCCAGATCCTGGTAGCCCTGCTGGGTGGCTAGATCCAGAAGAGAAATAGCCATCACTATAGCTTGGCTCTCAGGAAGCCACAAACCTAGGAAAAGGGGAAGAGTACTACATCAAGGGAACACCTCATAAGACAAAAAAGTCTCAACAGCAGCGTTGAGCTCTAGATCTTCCCTGTGACATAGCCTACCCAAATGAGAAGGAACCAGAAAAACAATTCTGGTAATATGACAAAACAAGGTTCTTAACAACCCGCCTGCCAAAAAAAAAAAAAAAAAAAAAAAAAAAAAAAAAAAAAAAAAAAAAAAAAAAAAAAAAAAAAAAAAAAAAAAAAAAAAAAAAAAAAAAAAAAAAAAAAAAAAAAAAAAAAAAAAAAAAAAAAAAAAAAAAAATCACACTAGCTAACCAGCAATAAATAGATCCAAACCAAGGAGAAATTCCTGATTTACCTGAAAAAGAATTCTGAAGGTTGATAATTAAGCTAATAAGTAGGCACCAGAGAAAGGTGAAGTCCAACTTAAGGAAATTAAAAAAATGGCATAAGATATGAGGGGATAAATCTCCAGTGAAGTAGATAGCATAAATAAAAAACAATCACAACTTCAGAAAAAAAGAGGACACACTTAGAGAAATGCAAAATGTACTGGAAAATCTCACCAATAGAATCAAAGAAGCAGAAGGAAGAGCTTCAAAGCTCAAAGACAAGGTTTTTGAATTAACCCAGTTTGATAAAGAGGAAAAAAAGAATAAAAAAGTGAGCAAAGGCTCCAAGAAGTTTGGAATTATGATAAATGATAAAACCTAAGAATAATTGGTGTGTTCCAGAGTAAGAAGAGAAATCTGAAACTTTGGAAACTATTTTGGGGGAATAATCGAGAAAAACATCCCTGGCCTTGCTAGAGACCTAGACATCTAAATACAAGAAGCTCAAAGGACAGCTGCGAAATTTATTGCAAAAAGATCATTGCCTAGGTACACTGTCATTAGGTTATCTAAAGTCAAGATGAAGGAAAGAATCTTAAGAGCTGTGAGGCAAAAAGCACACGATAACCTATTTTTTTAAAAAGCTATCAGATGAACAGCAGTTTCTCAGCAGAAATCCTACAAGCTAGAAGGGACTGTGGCCCTATCTTCAGCCTCCTTAAACAAAACAAGTATCAGCCAAGAATTTTGTATCCAGTGAAACTAAGCTTCATAAATGAAGGTCTTTTTCATACAAATAAATGCTGAGAGAATTTGCCACTACCAAGCCAGCCTGCAAGAACTGCTAAAAGAAGCTCTAAATCTTGAAACAAATCATGAAAACACATCAAAACAGAATCTTTTTGAAGTATAAATCTCACAGGACCTATTAAACAAAAATATAATAAAATAACCCCAAGGCATATGGGCAACAAATAACACAATGAATGGCATAGTACCTCGCATCTCAGTACTAACATTGAATATAAATGGCCTAAATGTTCCACTTAAAAGGTACAGAAAGGCAGAATAAGTAAGAATTCACCAACCAAGTATCTGCTGCCTTCAAGAGACTAACCTAACACATAAGGACACATATAAACTTAAGGTAAAGGGGTGGAAAAAGACATTCTATGCAAATGGACACCAAAAGTGAGCAGGAGTAGTTAGTCTTATTTAGACAAAACAAAAAAGCAACAGCAGTTTAAAAAGACAAAAAGGGACATTATATAATGATAAAAGTCCTTGTCCAACAGGAAAATATCACAATCCTAGATATGTATGCATGTAACACTGGAGCTCCCAAATTTCTAAAACAGTTACTACTAGACCCAATAAATGGGATAGACAGCAACACAATAATAGTGGAGGACTTCAATACTCCACTGACAGCACCAGAGAGGTCATCAAGACAGAAGGTCAACAAAGAAATAATGGATTTAAACTATACCCTGAAACAAATGGACTTAACAGATATTTACAGAACATTCTACTCAATAACTGCAGAATGTACATTCTATTCATCAGCACATGGAACTTTCTCCAAGACAGACCATATAATAGACCACAAAACAAGTCAATATATTTAAGGAAATTGAAATTATATTAAGTACTCTCTCAGACAGCAGTGGAATAAAATTGGAAATCAACTCCAAAACCATGCAAATACATGGAAATTAAGTAACCTGCTCCTGATTGATCACTGGGTCAACAATGAAATCAAGGTGGAAATTAAAAATTAAGTTCTTTGAGCCGAATGATAATAATGACACACCTATCCAAACCTCTGGGATCCAGCAAAGATGATACTAAGAGGAAAGTTCATAGCCTTAAATACCTTCATTAAAAAGTCGGAAAGAGTACAAATAGACAATTTAAGGTCACACCTCCAGGAACTAGAGAAGCAAGAACAAACCAAACCCAAACCCAGCAGAAGAAAGGAAATAATCAAGATCAGAGCAGAACTAAATGAAATTAAAACTAACAAAAAACAATACAAAAGATAAATAAAACAAAAAGCTGGTTCTTTGAAAAGATAAATAAAATTGATAGACCATTAGCAAAAATTAACCAAGAAAAGAAGAGAGAAGATCCAAATAAGGTCAATTAGAAACAAAACAGTCAATTCTACTATGAACACCTTTGTGCACATAAACTGGAAAACTTAGAGGAGATGGATAAATTCCTGGAAAGATACAACCCTCCTAGCTTAAGTCAAGAAGAATTAGAAACCCTAAACAGACCAATAACAAGCAGTGAGATTGAAATGGTAATAAAAAAATTACCAACCAAAACAACTCCAGGACCAGATAGATTCACCCCTGAATTCTACCAGACACTCAAAGAAGAATTGGTACCAATCTTATTGACACTATTCCACAAGATAGAAAAAAGGGGAATCCTTAAATCATTCTATGAAGCTATTATCACCCTAATATCCAAACCAGGAAAGGACATAAAAGAAAAAGGAAATTATAGACCAATATCCCTGATGAACATAGATGGTCCACTTCATCACAGTGGTCCTACCTGACCACCTGATTTACAATATCTGTTGCAAAATGATGAAAAACTACTTTCCCCAGCCCCTGTACTGGTAATCCCTATCAGCCTTATTCTACTCAAATTTTACATGTACTTAGCAAAACCTAACATGGACTTTATCTGGGTCTCTATGTTTCTATATATTTAATTGCATCTCTGAATCTGATGATGCACCTTTTTATTGTCCATCTATCCATGCAGCTATCCATATCCATCTGCATCCACCCACCATCCATCCACCCATTCACTCATCTACTCACATATCCATCCTCACCTATCCATCCATCCATATCCATCTGCCTCCACCCCACTCATCCACTCACCCATCCACCCAACCATCCACCCATTCAGGCATCTACCCACCCACCCACCCACCCATGTATTTATCCATCTATCCATATCCATTCACATCCATCCACCCACTCACTCACCCATCCACACATTCACTCATCCACTTATTTACCCACTCTTTATCTACCTATCCATGCATTTGTCTCCCCCTGGTATGATAATCCTAATTTCTCTCCCTTCCTCCTTGTAGGACTTTTGGCTCCACAGGGTTGTGGGGTGTCCCTTATGCTGTGCTGAGATGCAGGATCCGAGAAGTAAAGAGACAGGACACTGAAGAACTGGAGAGGAGCAGCTGGACTCAGGGGGCCACGCCACCTATGAGCAGGGACAGGCGAGGCCCCGAACATGCAGAAGCATCTGTATTTATTGGGTACAAGCAGGGGGAAGGGTTGTAAGTGAGGTCATCATCTATAGGCTTAGTGATAGGGTATACATAATCATGTGAGTAACAAGTGAGGGGGCCACCCCATTATGTCACCTGGGCAGAGAGGTGGGCCATGTACGGTAAGGGGCTGTGCCATGTGCAGTAGTAGAGGGTCATGTATAAAAAAAGTCCACCCCCATTAGGTCACTGAGGCAAGGAGGTGGGCTGTGTGCAACAGGTGTCGTGCGTGACACTTCTTATCTGGGGGCTGGAGACTTCAAAAGGTTTCTAATAGAAAGATACTGTAAGCCAATGCAGTGGGAGCTGACAGACTTGTGCTCTTCTCTTTAAGATATTTATGGGAAGATGATTTGAGCTAGCACAGAAGCGAGAAAAGACTGACAGGGTGTACAGCCACCGTGACTGGTCACACCAGAGGGGTTCTTCTCCCTAGGTTATTTCCAGGATCTCAGGCCTGAGGCTGACTTTCCACAGGAACTGGATGCAAGGTATACAACTCCTTTATCAGGAGGAGAGGCTCTTGCTCCAAGCCTGCCATACAGCATATGCCCTTTCAGGCAGGGACACCACCGCCTGGGTCTTTGGTTCTTTTCCTGGTCTGGCTGTTTTCCCATGTACTGCTTCTGCTCTGTGACTGCTCTAGGCATTCCTCCTACTACAAACTACTATATGGTTATATAGAAGGATTCTATAAATCAGCACTAAATGTGTTAGTACAGCGCCGACTACAATACCTTTATGATTATATAGAAAGATTATATGGAACTAAGTATGATTATATGTATGAGCTATAGTAAGCAGTAAGTTATTATATGATTATATAGGAAGATTATATGGGACTAGTATGATTTTATATATATATATATATATATATATATATATATATATAGGCTAGATATAAGTTAGCAGTGACTTATACTTCAGGCACTAATTGTGCCTGGGGTCTGCACAGTTCTCCTTCCTCGGTGCCCATGGTGGGTGTTACCCACACTTCCCAGGGCAGGAGGGGGTCAGATGTCTGCACAGGGAAGAGAAAGAAGCATGTAAATGTGTTTCCCTGGATTTCATCCTTGTCACAGCTGTGGATGAGTCTCCGACCCTGGGGAATGCATGTGGGTGTCCTGACAGTCTGTAAGCCTCGGTGTGAGAGGAGGAATTTGCTTATAATTTTCATTTCTTCTAGCATCTTACTGAACTCTGAGTTTTATAACTTTTCAGTTAGAAAATTAAATCATTTGCAAATAAAAATAATTGCTGCCTCCTTTCCAGTATACTATCGCCTACTGTCTTTTCTTTCCTAATTGCATTAGCAAGCAAAATTCCAGAAGAATATTTAATAACAACAGCGGAGGTAGCTTTGTTTTATTTCTTACTATAATGGGAATAGCTCTAGTGCTTCATCAATAATCAAGACACTGGCTAATGGATTAAATGATAAAAAGGTTTTGTTTTTCTCCACTCACAAGCTGAATGGCAGCACACATCTGAATAACATCTTGGGCAGATCCTTCAACTTCCTGGTCAGTTAGTTGTTAACATCCACAGAGTTTGAATCTCCAGCCCCTTCTTGTCCTATTTAAGTTCCCTGCATGCTCCCCGCCAGCCTCCCCTTGCTGTGACCTGAGGGTCTTGAAGTGAGGAGGGCCTTGGTCTGATGTTCTACTCTTCTTACCCGCCCCCTTCCTCCTGGAATGCCCACGGAGCAGCATGTCTGTCTTCTCCTCCCTTGCCAAAGTTTAACCTGTGCTCTGCGGGGTATAAGAGGGGAAGGGGCAGCTAGGTGCAGATGTTGCTTTCCTAACCAGGCATCCGACTACAATCTGCTCTTTCACTTGGTTGCAGCTCTAATCACATTAGTCACTGATATCCCGTGCAGCAAGTGAACAAATGCTCTTTTGCCTTGCTGGGTATTTGCAAGTTCTTGTGTGCCTCTGGAGCCACCCTGCTGCAATGTTCTCTGACATGGGAGCCACATCCCTGGCTTGGTGTCTTTGTAGGATTGCAAGATTTAGCAAATAAAATACAGGATACCTAGTTACATTTCAATTTCAGATAAATGATTAGTAATTTTTTTTTGAAACAGCGTTTCACTCTGTCAACTAGGCTGGAGTGCAGTGGCATGATCTCTGCTCACTGCAACTTCTGCCACCTGGGTTCAAGTGATTCTCCTGCCTCAGCCTCCTGAGTAGCTGGGATTACATGTGCCTGCCACTGTGCCTGGCTAATTTTTGTATTTTTAGTAAAGACAGGGTTTCACCATCTCAGCCAGGCTGGTCTTAAACTCCTGACCTCGTGATCCACCTGCCTTGGCCTCCCAAAGTCTTGGGATTACAGGCGTGAGCCACTGCACCCGGCTAATAATTTTTTAGTGTATGTCCCATTTGATATTTGGGACGTAGTTGTAGTCAAAAAATTATTTATTTACCTGAGATTTATATCTAATTGGTGTCCTGTATTTAATCTGACAATCCCATCTTTTCTCACTCCCTCTTTCCGGCAAGCCTCCCTCTGGGTGAGCTCTGGCAAGATGGTTCTTGACCTAGGAGGCACGTTTTCTTGCTGTATGAACCCCTCACCTCTCTTGCATGGCTAGCTCTCTGGCTCTGTTCTTTTCCTTCTTAGATGTGAGCGGATCTGACCATCACATTCCAAGCAGCAGTGGAACTGGGTAATAGCATGTGATCCTCCCTGCTTGCACGCAGCCCCAATCTTGGAGTGTGTGTGTGTACATATACAATGAATAATGCATACTGAATATCATCAAAAGCCTTTTGGCATCTATTGACGTGATCATATGGTTTTTATCCTTTTTCCAATTGACAAGATTTATATTCATAGATGTCTTACATTGCATTCCTGGAATAATCTTCACTTAGTGACAGTGTATTTTTTCCTCTATAGACCACTGGAATTCCTTCCCTAGTTTTTAATAGAGGAATTTGCTATGTATATTTATAAAAGAGAAATCTAGAGAAATAATTACGCTTGGTTCTAAAATGTATTGTGAACATTTCCATTTATTTCACTATTTTTTTTCCCACTGGGCTTCAAGACTTCATTTGGTGCACTGGTCCTATGTTATTTGAAAACTTTAAATAATTTGCCAGCAAGAACATCTTTGTGAGGTACCTTTTTTGGAGGCAGACTTTTTTCTCTGTCAACTTCTTCCTCCATCATTATTCTAGCAAAATTGTTGGAGAGAGGACAGCTCCTTTCATGGGCTCCAGTCCCATGAGCACCAAGCTATTGTTTCTTTTCATTCCTCCCTTGCTGTTTCAGTCTGTTTTCACCCTGCTGATACAGACATACCCAAGACTGGTTAATTTATGTAGGAAAAAGTGCTTGATGGACTTACAGTTCCACATGGATGAGGAAGCCTCACAATGATGGCAGAAGGCAAGGAGGAACAAGTCACGTCTTACATAGATGGCAGCAGGCAAAAAAAAAGAGAGCTTGTGCAGGGAAACTCCCCCTTACACACCATCAGATCTCATGAGATATTCACTATCACGAGAACAGCATGGGAAAGACCTGCCCCCATGATTCAAGTACCTCCCACTGGGTCCCTCCCATAACACCTGGGAATCCAAGATAAGATTTGGGAGGGGACACAGCCAAACCATATCACTTGTTCTTGGGTCACTGTGGAGGAGGAGGGCTCTAGCCTGTGGTTAGGGAGATGACAGTATTGTCCATTTTTCTCACTCATCTTTTGCTGGGCTCCAAGCACTGGGGGTCTGTTTCTTTTCCTTCCCTTTTCCCCCGGGTGAGGGTGAGGTGCCAGTCCAAGTACAGCACCATCAGCAGGGTGCTTCAGGGCCAGCCGTGGGTGGTGGGCAGCAGGGGTGCTGGGAAGCCCTTTTGGCCTCAAAGTTGGTTGCCCTGATTGGCGTATCGGTACTGAGTTGGTTTTCTACTTGACACCTGCCTGTCTTCCATGTCTTATCTTTTTTTCTTGGTTCTGAACTCAGGAGGGAAATAGTGTGTGTTTATTAAGCCCCTACATCTTTCAAATATCTCCTTTTAACAACCAATGTTGGTAATTTTTTAGAGAACCTTCTGCGTTGAGATTCTGTCTTCCAAATATGGAAGTGTGAGGTGACTATAGTATTGTTTATATTTTAAGATCTCCTCCATATCATTTACATCACTTTGATAAATCCCAACAGTGTGTATTTGTTTTTTCTTTATTTTCTACATAATTAGGCTTCTCAGTGGTTTCCTTATTGTCTCTTCAGAGAACCAGCTCTTAGAATTATTAATTTTACTTTTTCTCTTTACTCATTCATTGTTTCCTATTTTCCATCTTTCTTTATTCTTTTCATATGTCTTACATGTTTTCCTTGAAGGCATTTTGATGCCTTGTTTTTTAACTTCTTTCATTCACATTTATGCTAATTATTAACATGTACCTGGTGAGATTCAGGAAATAACTAAATTAGATAATCTGTATACAGTATTTAGCACTGTGCTTGGAACATAGTAAATACTCTATAGACAGTGGCTACTAATGAACATGACAATAAGAACAAACAAAATATTTTGACTTGTTTTTTTTCTGAGTACAATTTTGAGCCCATTTTATACACTCTAATGTTTAGTATTATAATTACTTTCTTAACAGTTTGCATTTGTGATGGCATTTTAAAATCGAGTATTTATTTGTAAACTATTTATGTAGGCATGTATATATATTGCTCTCAAGAGTTGTATTTTTTTGGGTGTAACTTAAATTATTCATAATTTTATAAAGTAGCATTTTGTAATATACCATTTTCTTTTAAATCTACAGAGGTATAATTCATTGTTTGGTGTAGGGTGTATTTTTGTGAATGTTCCATGAGTTTGAAAAATTAATATGTATTCCATCTTTAAAGGGTGTGCATCTTAATATATCTACTAAAGCAGCCATCTTAATTTATATAATTTAGATACTCAGTATCCTTATTAAAGATCTACTTCTTGACTTTAAGATGTGTAATAGTGTCTGCCACTAAAATAACGTTTTTCTTTCTTTTTTTTTTGAGACACAGTCTTGCTCTGTTGCCCAGGCTGGAGTGCAGTCACGTGATCTCTGCTCACAGCAACCTCTGTCTCCTCTCTTGCCTCAGCCTCCTGCGGAGCTGGGATTACAGGCAGGCACCACTACGCCCAGCTAATTTTTGTATTTTTAGTGGAGATGGCGCTTCACCATGTTGGCCAGGCTGGTCTCAAACTCCTGATCTCAGGTGACCCACCCGCCTTGGCTTCCCAAAATGCTGGGATTATAGGGATTATTCTATTCTATAGAATAGAGAAGCTGGGATTATAGGTGACTAAAATTATGTTTTCATCAGTTTCTTTCTATGTTCTAAAAAGTTTGCACTTTAAATATTTTAACATTTTGTTATTTGGCACAGAAATATTCATGGCCATCGTATTATTTTGTATTCTAACTTTCATCAGTTATAATCATATGTGATCTATTTGATCCTTCCTCCGCCATCTGGTTATATATTTATAAATGTACCTATAATTTACGTATAGACTTACAAATTACACCATACGAATTCTTTTACAATTTTGTTTTTAAAATAGCTTGTTTCCTTGTGGTAGAATACATATTTATCAGAGACATTATAAAATATAATTAACAAAAAAGAGAAAATATAATTTTCCAATGGTCTCTTAAACCACTGCTAACTTTGTTATTTCTTTGTTGAAGTTTTTTATAACTATGTAGTGTACAGTTTTATGTATAAAAATGAAATTTCAATGAAATATGGTTTTCTATTCTTTATTTTTCATTGAATGTGTAAAGACTTACATTCTTCAGTGCCTAAGTTAAACTTAAACTAATTCCCAGTGAAAACAGCTTTAGTCAACATTAAAATTTTGCATCACTTGACCAACTGGACTTAATAGACATCTGCAGAATACTCTACCCATTAATAACAAAGTAGAGATTCTTCTCATGTGCACATCCAATGCTCTAAGATCAACTACATGCTCAGCCATAAAGCCAGTCTCAATACATTAAAAAAAATTGAAATCATACCAACCATACTCTCAGATCACAGTGGAGTAGACATAGATATCGACATGAAGAAGATCTCTCAAAACCTCATAATTACGTGGAAATTAAATAACTTGCTCCTGAATGACTTTTGGGTAAATAATAAAATTAAGACAGAAATAAAAAAAATCTTTGAAGTAAATAAAAACAGACACAATATAACAAAAATTTCTGGGATGCAGCAAAATCAGTGTCAAGAGAATAGTTTATAGTGCTAATCACCTACATCAAAAAGTTAGAAAGATCTCAAATTCAGGCTCTAAAGTCACACCTAGGGGAACTAGAAAAGCAAGAATGAACTAACCTCAAAGCTAGCAGAAGAAAAGAAATACTAAAATTAGAGCAGAACTGAAAGAAAAAAAATTCACACAAAGAATCGACAAAACCACAAGCTGTTTTTTTTGAAATGATAAACAAGATTGGTAGACTGCTAGCTAGATTAGCAAAGAAAAAAAGAGAGAAGCTCCAAATAACCACAGTGAGGAACAACAAAGGTGACATTACATCTGGACCCACAGAAATAAGAAAGATTCCCAGAGACTGTTATGAACACAGCCATCCACACAAACTAGAAAATCTAGAGAAATGGATAAATTCCTAGAAATATACAACCTCCCCAGATTGAATCAGGAAGAAATCAAAACTCTGAACATATCAATATCAAGTTCCAAACTTGAATCAGTAATCAAAAACCTACCAAATAATAAAAAAAAAAGCCAGGACAGATGAAATCACAGCTGAATTCTACCAGATGTACAAGAAGAGTGGGTACCAATTCTACTGAAAGTATTCAAAAAAATCGAGGAGGAGGGACTTCTCCCTAACTGATACTGTGAAGCTAATATCACTCTGATATCAAAACCTGGTGAAGACACATCGAAAAAAGAGAACTAAAGGCCAATATCCCTAATAAACATAGTGCAAAAATCATGAACAAAATACTAGCAAACTGAATCCAACAGCACATGAAAAAGTTAATTCACCGTGATCAAGTAGGCTTCAGTACCAGGATGCAAGGTTGGTTCAACATACACAATCAATAAATGTGATTTACGTGCCACATAAAAGAATGAAAGCCAAAAACCATATAATCATCTCAGTAGACATGGAAAAAGCTTTCAATAAAATCCAACATCCTTTTATGATAAAAACCTTCAACAAACTAGGTATCAAAGGAACATACTTCAAAATAATGAGAGCCATCTATGACAAACCCATAGCCATCATTATACTGAATGAGTAAAAGCTGAAAGCATTTCCATTAAGAACTAAAACAAGACAAGGATGCCTACTCTCACCACCTCTATTCAACATAGTTCTGAAAGTCCTAGCCTGATCAATCAGGCAAGGGAAAGAAATAAGAGACATCAGATAGGGAAAGAAGCCAAATTATCTCTTGGCTGATGATATGATTCTATACCTGGAAAACCCTAAAGACTACACCAAACGGTTCCTAGAAATGATAAGTGACTTCAATAAAGTTTCAGTATACAAAATCAATATACAAAAAGTAGTATTTCTATATACCAGTAATGATCGAATTTGTAATAGCCACACACACACACACACACACACACACACACACACACACCTACCTAGGAATATGTCTCTACAAGGAAAACTATAAAACACTGCTGAAAGAAATCATAGATGACAAACAAATGGAAAAATTCTCCATGCTCACGTATTGAAAGAAGCAATATCATTAAAATGGCCATACCACCCAAAGAAACCTATAGATTTAATACTATTTTTATCAAACTACCAATGTCATTTTGCACAGAATTAGAAAAAACAATCCAAAAATTCATATGGGACCAAAAAACAGCTCAAATAGCCAAGACGATCCTGAGCAAAAAGAACAAAGTTGGAGGCATCCAATTACCCAACTTCAAGCTATAAAAGGCTACAGTAACCCAAACGGCATTGTGCTGGTGCAAAAAATGACACATAGACCAAAGCAACAGAATAGAGAAGCCAGAAATAAAGCTGCATACCTGGAGCCATCAGATCTTCTACAAAGTTTGACAAAAATAAGCAATGGGGAAAGAACTTCCTATTCAATAAATGGTGCCAGGAGAGCTCACTAGCTATATGCAGATGGAGTGTACAGAGTAAAAGGACCCCTACCTTTCACTATATACAAAAAGTAACTCAAGATGGATTAGAAATTTAAATGTAAGACTTCAAACTCTAGAAATCCTAGAAGAAAACCTAGGAAATATCATTCTGGCCTTGGGAAAGAATTTATGACTAGGTACTCAAAAGAAATTGCGACAAAACTGAAAATTAACAAGTGGGACCTAATTACGCTAAAGACCTTCCGCACAGCACAGCAAAAGAAACTATCAACAGAGTAAACAGAAAACCTACAGGATGGGAGAAAATATTCACAAAGTATGCATCTGAAAAAGGTCTAGTATCTAGAATCTATAAGTGTATTAGTCCATCCTTGCATTGCTGTAAAGAAATACCTGAGTCTGGGTAATTTATAAAGAAAAGAGGTTTAATTGGCTCACGGTTCTGCAGGCTGTAAAGGAGGCATGGGAGCACCTGCTTCTGAGAGGCCTCAGGAAGCTCACAGTCTGCCCCATGCTCTTTTGCTCCTGTTTTCACCATGTGATGTACCTGCTCCCCTTTATCCTTCTGCCACAACCAGATCTCACAATAGCTGACCCACTACCATGCGGACAGTACCACCTGAAATGGTGTTAAAGCATTCATGAGAAATCTGCCCCCTTGAGCCAATCACCTGCCACTGGATTCCACCTTCAACATTGGGGATTGTATTTCAATATAAGATTTGGGTGTAGACAATATCCACACTCTATCAATAAGGAAAAATAATTCAACAAGCAAAAAAAGAAAAACCGTTAAAAAGTGGGCTAAAGATGTAACACACACTTCTCACACTTGATCTTAGCCCAAAGACTGAGGAGCAATGAACGCACACTTCTCAAAAGAAGACATATAGGTGACCAACAAACAGAAAAAATGCTCAACATCATTAATCATCATATAAATGCTCGAAACCACAATGAGCTAACATCTCACACCAATCAGAATGGCTATTATTAAAAAGTAAAAAAAAAAAAAAAAAAAAAGCTGCTGGTAAGCAGCAGAGAAAAGGGAATGCTTATACACTGTTGGTGGGAATATAGATCAGTTCAGCCACTGTGGAAAGCTGTCTGGAGATTTCTCAAAGAACTTAAAACAGAACTACCATTTGACCCAGCAATCCCATTCCTGGGTATATATCCAAGGAAAATAAATAATTCTACCAAAAAGTCACATGCACTCATATGTTTATTGCAGCACCAGTCACAATAGCAAAGACATGGAATCAACCTAGCTGTCCATCAATGGTGGATTGGATAAAGAAAATGTGGTACATCTACACCATGGAATACTACATGGCCATAAAAAAGGAAGAAATCATGTCCTGTGCAGCAACATGGTTGCAGCTGGAGGACATGATCCTAAGTGAATTAACATAAGAACAGAAGTACTAAATGTTCTCACTGATAAGTGTGAGCTAGACATTGGGTACACATGGGTGTAAAAATGGGGACTCTAACTAGGACAGGATGGGAAGCAGGCAAGTGTTGAAAAACTACTGAGTATAATGTTCACTACCTAGGTGGTGGGATCATTTGTACACCGAGCCTCATTGTTGAAATTATAGAAATAATTTTGTGTCATTAGGTTTTCATCTAGAACATGATTTTTTTTTTTTTTTTTAGATGGAGTCTTGCTCTGTAGCCCAGGCTAGAGTGCAATGGCGTGATCTCTGCTAACTGCAACCTCTGCCTCCTGGGTTTAAGGTATTCTCACATCTCAGCCTCCCAAGCGGCTCGACACTACACTCGGCTAATTTAGTATTTTTAGTAGAGACGGGGTTTCAGCATGTTGGTCAGGTTGGTCTTGAACTCCTGACCTCAGGTGAGCCACCTGCCTTGACCTCCCAGAGTGTTGGGATTACAGGCGTGAGCCACCGCACCTGGCCTAGAACATGATTTTTAAGGTAGTGTTCTATTCTCCCTTATATGTGTACTGTCTTTTTTTCCCTCCTCTTGATTTTGTTTTTATCCTTTTTTGTTTGTTTGTTTGAAGCACTTGCCCTCACTGCTTGCTGGTGCTTGGGAGATTCTCACTCTCATTTCCTCCTGTCGAGGAGAACCCATGTGTGATTAAACATTTCACGTGTCTCCACTTTTCCCCTTTATGAGTTCTATTTCTGTGACTTTGGGATTCTAGAAACAGATTTTTAGTATATTAGATCTTTTTTGTATTTTTTAAGAACAATTGCTTTGGCATTTACATTGATATATTTTTTTAAGACAGGATCTTGCTCTGTCACCCAGGCTGGAGTGCAATGGCACGATCTCAGCTCTCTGCAACCTCCACCTTCCTGGCTCAAGTGATCCTCTTGTTTCAGCCTCCCTGGTAGCTGGGACCACAGGTATGCGCCACCACTCCTGGATAGTTTTTGTATATTTTGTAGAGATGCGGTTTCACCATGTTTCCCAGGCTGGTCTTGAGCTCCTGGACTCAAGCAACCCACCCACCTTGGCCTCCCAACGTGCTGGAATTACAGGCGTGAGCCACTGCGCCCTTCCTGCATTGATTTTATTACTCCCATTTACAGTTTTTTGAACCAAATGCTTTGTTTACGGCATTTCTTACTTATCACTACCCTTTGCTGCTACATTCACTCCCTCTTGTGCTGCTTTCTCTGGCTTCCCTCCTCTGGTTGGAGTTGCAGGTAGAATGGGGTGGGGGTTGCATCCTCTGGGCCCCTCCACCTGAGACTGTCTTCCCATGGCCTTTTTTTGTGGCCGGCATCTGGGCTGGTCATGGAATTCTTGGGTACAATGTCCCCTGCGGAGCTTGCTGGAATGTGCTTCGTGGGATTCTGGAGTTTTCTCTGGTGTTACCTGAGGCCCATTCATCTTTCTTCCTTCTGTGCTCACCTCTGTCTCTTTCTTGCTGCCCCTCCTGGTTCTCCTCTCTTCGGCCACACCTGCCTTCCTCAGTTCTTCAAGTAATTCCTTCCTCTCCCCTCCCATACTCTTCCCTCTGCCAGGAACCAGACCCCATGTACCACCTCAATGTCAGAGCTTACCATAATCTTTGGTCAGGCTGGTCTCAAACTCCCAGACTCAAGTGATCCACCCACCTCGGCCTCCCAAAGTGCTGGGATTATAGGCATGAGCCACTGTGCCCAGCGGATTTCTGCAGAAAACTTTTGATCAGGTCTTCCCTAATACGCAGTTTGCAGCAGGGGATGAGTATTGTGCTGTGTTTTATGAGAATGTAACACAATCCACACCATAGAAATCCAGAGGCAGAGCTTTCTAGAGACCCACTGGAAATATTCCCAATGTGGAAGAGAGGTGTGTAGAATTATTTCACAAAGTGGTAGTGAGAGAGAAAAAATTCCTGTACCAAGGACCCTTATTCTTATTGATGTATTTCTAGATGCTTATTAGCTTTGTGGAACTGGAATAAGCACTCGCAGCTCACACATTCCCGACCCTTCCTGTTGAATGTCCTGAATGTTGGCTTCTCTACAAGTCTTCACAACAGTGTTCTTGAAATATTTTCTCAAATGTGATAGTGATTATGACTACACATGACAGCTTGCCCAGGCAAAATGCTAGTAAAATGTTAAAGTACTTAATGCTTGTGAGATTCCAAAATATGTTCACTGTTGCCGCAATAATTCACTCAGCATTCTACACAGAAACATTGTCATTATTTATAACACAGGTTGGCAAGTCTGGCCAGTGGCCTATTTTTGTAAATAAAGTTTTATTAGTACACAGCTCTACCTACTTGTTTACACTTTGTCTGACTGCTTTCATGTTACGAGGGTGGAGTTGAATAGTCGAAACAGAGACCAGACGTGATGGTTGGTTTTATGCATCAACTTGACTGGCCCACAGGGTGCCCAGATATGTGGTTAGACATTATTTCTGGTGTGTCTGCAAGGGTGTTTCTGGAAGAGTTGGACATTTAAATGGTGGACTAAATCAGATGGCCCTCCTCAGTGTGGGTGGATGCATCCAATCCATTGAAGGCATGGATAGAATAAAATGGTGGAGGAAGGTTGACTTTGCTCCCTGCCTGACCTCTTGAGCTGGAACATGGCTCTTCTCCTGCTCTCACTACTTCTTGTTCTCCAGACCTTAGACCAGGACTGGAATCTACTCATCGGTTCTCCCACACTCAGGCCCTCAAACTACACAGGCTTTCCTGGGTCTCCAGCCTGCAGGTGGCAGATCATGGGACTTCTCAGCCTTCAGCCTCAGCTTTCATGATCGTGTGAGTCAATTCCTAAGAATAAATTATATATATACACACATGCACATATATACACACATATATATGTAGATATATATATATATATATACATATATATGTAGGGGTGCGTGTGTGTATATATATATATACACATACATATACGTATATATTCTATTGACCCTGTGTCTTTGGAGAATGCTCACTACTACACTGTGTGACCTAGAATAGTTACTAACTGGCCCTTTTCAAAAAAATTTCCACTTCTGCTCTATGTTCAGCACGAAACCGGAGATGAAGAGCTTGAACACAGTTTATGAGGGTGGCAAGAATGAAAATCCTCTTTATACAACAAAAGAAAATGAAAACCAAAGACAAAGAACTCTGCTTTGCTCCTGAGTGTCTATTCTGGTGTTTATCACTGAACAATGTTTTTCCATAAGCACATGATGATGGCTAGAAAAATAAAGTTTCTGAGGAGGTGATTTTCCATAAACAGACTGCCTTCTCCAACTAGAGTCATCCTAAGCAACAGAGGACATGTCAGAAATGTTTCTTACTTGTGCTTTGTGATCTAGTTTTCACATGGATTGAAGAATGTGTTCATGTAATCTCCGGAGACGAGAGCTGGTCTCTGAAGACCTGGCTTCAAGGGCCAGTAACAGAACCACGCGTGACCACAGCTGAGCTTGGCCTCCCACGGCCTTGGTGTCCTGCCTGTGAAATGGACCCTCTGAGAAGTAGCCTTCTGACGTCCTTTCCACCTCTGAAAGCCTGACCCCATGGTTCCAATCTAATGGAAATGTTGGCCTCCTTCTGACTCTACCCCTGAGAACGTGATGGTGTGAGGTTAAAATGAGGAAGCTCTACCTGCTGAATCCCTTCGTTGAGACGTATGTTGCACCTAACTTCTGAAACGGTCGTTTGCTTTCACCAGGTGAGGGAGGAGTGCCAGCACCTGTGCCTAACAGCTAAAGCTTCTGTGGAAACAGGCAGGAGGAGGGGCTCCGAGCTGGGAGACCAGCTGCAATGTCGGCTTGGACCAGGGACACAGTGTGCCCGCATTGGTTTTGTATTTAGAAAAAAATTTACAGTGAATCCATGATTTTATTCATAACTACACTCATTGCAGATGATTTTAATCGGTAGTTTTTAAATGTCTGCAAATCCCAACCCCTCTCCAGCCTCCAGCATGGCTCTGCTCTGAGAACCCCTCTCCAGCCTCCGGCATGGCTCTGCTCTGAGAACCCCTCTCCAGCCTCCAGCATGGCTCTGCTCTGAGTGGTGTGTCTGTTTTGTTTCCTAATTTCATAGTCTACAGGTCCTGGGTCTCTGGAACACTGGGGAGTAGGGGTGGGGAACAGCAGCGATGAGGTGACTTAGTCCAGTGTATGCCCACACAACAGCGTGATTCTATTCCTTGGAGTAAGTGGATTGCAGTTCACGTGGTGCATTGCCAAGAGTACCTCGAATTGAGGTAAAATGGCTCAGAGGTCATATTTACCTCCTGATAGAGTGGCTGAGAGGTTAAATAAGGTAAAGATTTATTCACCCAGCCTGGCTCTCAGTGACAGCTCCATTAGTGACAGATATCCTTACAGCAGAGGGAAAGCTGTTGGAAAAGAGAGGAGATATATCCCACTGTATCTGAGTGTGTGCATTTATTTTGATTAAGGGACTGTGGAAATCAATGTTTGGATTAGGATTCTGAGAGGCTGAGGACTTCAGTGGCTCATCAGTAGCCACACGGGTAAGTAAT
>PVKP010025087.1:0-34143 GCA_004027715.1 Plecturocebus donacophilus | reverse complement strand
CTGTTTCTTTCTCCTTTTCTCTTTTTCTAAAATCTCTTCCTCTTTCTTTCTCTCTTTCATTCTTAAAAAAAAAAAGAAGTATCTTTTATAACCTTTCCCAGCTTTCAACTAAAATATTTATTATCAAAACTATAACACACAAAGAAAACAAGACATATCAATCAATAAATGGCTATAAGAATCTGTATTAAATAACTGCTTTAAAAATTAAATAGGATTGAAATTTTTTCTGGTGAAGTTTCACTAAGTTAATTAGAAACTATATCATAATGCAGAAAACAAAAAAAAAAATGAATCAAGATGAAGATTTTATATCTATCTCCCTTCCTACACCCAACCGCTAAAAACTGTATTTAAAAACAGTTAAAAGGAAAATATTGCTGAAATATTAAAATTTATCAGTTAAGTACACTGATCGTGAAGAAAATTTATGAATTTTTATCTCTGCTCTTTGATCAAGATAATTTTCTTTGTTTTCAGAAGTGAAAAATTTGACATATTTTACTATTAATGTTTATTCATTTAATTCCTATGATAGTCAGTGAAGAGGCTTTAGCACTAAGATATTTTTCTCCCAAATATTTCCAAGATAAAATATCTTAATTATTTTTGTTACGATACCATCACTGGACAGCTTTTCAGTCATTCCTACATTTACACATTAAAACATTTTTAACACATACAATTAAATTTCTCTTGTACTTAAATGTAATTGTGTTCCAAACAATGACTAAATATTCAATCTAGCTTGATGCTTTTAAGATTTACTAAAACTCTCTCACAGCAGGGAGACATTAAGAGCCAAGGTGATGTTTTTTGTTTTAATTTTTGAAAGTTTCCTTTCTCTGCTTTGCCAGCATTATTTTGGAGAATATGATCTCTGCCTTTTCAATATCAGAAGGAAAGCTGATATTCTATTATGCTTTTAAAGATATAGTGGCTTCTCATCTTCTTGCAAATGGTTTTTCTCCTTTGCAAATTGAAGCAATCTGTTAGTTGGCATATTATGATAATAGGAATACTTCCAATGATAAAAAATAGATATGTGGGAGGGTTTGGTGATGTCTTCAGGTCACGTAAAATTGTGATCTTAAAAGGGCATTAGAAGTCATCTTGTTCAACTTCCTAAATTCAAAATTGAAGAGCTGGAAACTCAGAGTTTGTCCAGGTCACTCAAATAAAGCAAAACATGGAGGCAAATAACAGAACTTGAGTCTTTCAATACCCAAACCATTGCTCTTTCTACCATTGAACTATGCCTGTTGTATGGAAGTAGACAAAAATAGGAGCAAATACTATGTTCTAGGTGTGGTAACCATTATGTGTAGCATAATATAGAATGGTGTAAGGCATGCCATTCAAACAACGGACTCATTCATACTCCTTCAAATGTATCCCTTGCTACTGAACCCCTCCATCTCCAGGATTGTGTTTTTCTGACTTGACATCTTAGTGAGGAAAGCCAAGCCCCCTATTTGTGCAATGTTCTTAGCGATCACATACTATCGAGTATCTAGCTCTTCAGATGAAGCATACCATTTGGATAATGCAGAGATAGAAACTGGGTATGGAGAGTGGAAAGACAGTGGACACATAATCAACAGATAAGAGTTCTGACATGAGCTGAATACTGCTTGTGTGATTTTGAATAAGGGTCTTTTCTTCTCTAAAACAGTTAATTTTTAAAGAATCTGAGGTGATTAAATGAGATAGTGTGTGAGAAATGATTTCCATAAAATATATGCTTTCTAGTACATCTAAATTTGATGTAATATTTGTATCATGTTGTTCAGTGATAATATATAGTTTTGTTAATAAGAGGGCTACAAGGTCATTATCTTTATTATTCAATTGATAAGAGTAGGAGCTATTTTTCTGAATCATTACTAAATTCAGGTTCTTTATACAAACTAAATTAATAATCACTCCTTAAAAACTTTTATGATGTATACATTGTCTAACTCCCAGATATGGAAATGGCAGTTTCAATGTAAAATGTGTATGAATGGAAGAAATGCCTAGAAATATATAGCTTATTTAAATACAATAAAGAAGAAATAGGAATAGCTCATTGTGCTTTAAATATATTTCATTAATATTTCAAACACAATGCACAAACAAAAACACATACCTATATACACAAATACAGGAACTTGAAAGTTTAACTAAAGATTCACACCAAATATTTAAGGAAAAAATAAATCTTGCTTTACACAGTTTATTCCAGATAGAATAATTCTTAATAAACATAACAAACACACTAATGGTATTTAATTATCTCTTAGGAAATCTATACATTAACATAAACAAATTCCTATTATGAAAATGTCATAAAATTGAATGGAATAAAATCTAAGGTTAATTTCTATTATATTATGTCATCATTTCATTTTTTATTTTCCTGTTTTATTTCCTGTTTTATTTTCTAAGTGACTGTAGCTCTATAATGTCCAGGAATAAAGATTAACATGTGATATTTACTGAGTGCCTTTTATGCTGAGTGCTGAGCCTTTTAAATTTAGTAATTCATTTTTTTTAGCACAATATCCTATTCTAATGTGGATAGCATTGTATCCTTTAACAATATGTATATTTATGGTTTTTTTAAAATTTTGTGAAATGTCAAAAAATGTTAAAATATTACTAATAATCCATAGAAATTTGATAAACATCAATACAACTTTTATTCTGTGGTAAAATTATCTTAAGTGCTTATTACAGTGGTGTTCAAAATGGAAAATAATTCTTCACAGAAACTACACATATAATACATCCTAGTTCAGGGAGAAATTTAAGTGGGAGAGAAAGCAGATTTAGATTTTTTAAACAGTAGGCTTCTGCTTCCTGCATTGGTGAATTAAACTAAATGTTATTTAATCAATGCTAGCAATATATTTAGAAAGACAGAGAAGCATGTTACCCATTAAGTAGCAGAGAATTTCTACAAAACATACACCCACACATTAAAAATAAAACAAAGCAAAAATCAAGCACTTATTGGATCCACAAGAATTTTCCACCGTTTATTTCATAATTGTTGTGATTTTCTATTAAATTATACCAAAATCATAAAAGCAGAACTGAAGTTTTGTACAGAAAAAAAAATATATATATATATATATATCACTTATTTTCTGAATTGAGTTCGATGTATTTAAGCAATACAAAGACTTGACAGAGTTATATTTGTCTCATATCTTCTTTCTCCAATTTCAAAATCACTTGGTCCACAAAAGCTGATTGTCACTAAGTATTGCAGTGAGCATGAGATCTATAACTTTCAAATCCCATTAAAAACAAGTAACTACTTCAATCTTTTTAAATACTGGAAATGCTGTAGGGACTTCACACTGCATGTGAAGTAGAATTTTGTAGAAGTAGCTTATTAGCAAATGGTAGAATCAGCTTTCTTTATTTGTATTATTTTAGATAAATAAACAAAAGCCATAAAATGTGAATAGAAAAAAAAAAAAAAAGAGTTTTCATCCCATTTTGCATCATCCATTCTTAGATAAAACCAATCCTAACGTTAGAATGGATTTTGTTTCTGGGTGGGAGGAGGAGATTGTGTTCCATTATTTTCTTTAGTTTTTGGTCGTTAAATGTAATAATCAAACCTAATAATAAAAATTTCTAAAAAATCATTTGGGTTGGAATTCACTCTGTTGGAGCCTTGTTAGAGGTTCACTCTTGAAACTTTGGGTTAGAGTTCACTGTGTTGGAACTCTGTTCAACCATTTAAGACTTTCCTTCTTAATTTTTAAAAATGTTGTATTCAATTCAAATCTCCACTCATTATAGATTTTTTTAAAAAGAAAATATTTTCATTGCCTCATTTTGTAGGAGGAAACTCAAAGGTTTTTTAGATGCCTTTCTAAAAGGAATTGAAAAATGCAAGAGTTTACAACTGTTTGGAAAAAGTTATGGCTAGGCATTTAATTCAAATGTCTAAGATTACAGATAGGTAAAGTATTCTAAGGTTTTGACTTTTGTAAAAGGGATTACTAGCAGAGTATAAGAGTGAAACAAAAGTAATTTAAACATTTTTATATATTGAAAAATATTCTATAGTAGTACTATATTTTATTAGAGGCCATAGTAATATTAATGTTTTAATTTAAAAAATCATTACTTTTTCCTAAATTATTCCGTTATACATTACAAAGAATAGTGTTAAGTAAAAATATAAATACTTTGTAGACACATTTGTAAATATATTGCTAAATTATTTTCCAAATTGCTTACTGCAGTTTATACACTAGAAATATGTAAAATTGCATTACTTTTCCTAAGACTGTGTTATTCTGTTGAGGGTTTTTTGGTTCTTTTTACTAGATTAATATTTTATCATATTTTAACTTGTACTTTCTGATGGCTAGAAAAGGTCAATATCTTTCCATTTGTTTGGTCTTGCATTTAATTTTCAAATAGGAGTGGTGTATTTATTATTACAAATTATAAAATTCCATCATTTCCTCTTATGCTTCTTTTTTTAGAATATTTATACTGAACTTATAATTCTGTGTATGCCTATATGCTCATAAAATCAACAACAATACTTGCATGACTTTGGCAGCTATTGGTAGATCCAAGCCTTAGTCCATAAATTCGATGGTGGCAAAAAAACTGATGTGTTTACTACTATGTCTGAAGTACGTTGAATAAAATTTAGACTATTAAGAGGTTCTCAAACAACAAACTCTCTTTCTGTTTGTTGAAGTATTAAATAAGTTAAAGAATGAGACAAGTCAGAATAGCATGGCTTTACCCTTCTCATGCTGGAAGCCGTTTTATCATTTCTTTTTAAAGTGAATCACCTCTTTGCATATTTCCTGAATTTTCATTTCTGTTCTATTAGATGTTCTAATCATATGCCTTATCAAATTAAGTTCAATTTAACTATCAAAACAAAGACAAGGTTGGGCGAGGTGGCTCATGTCTATAATCCCAGCACTTTGGGAGGCGAGGCAGGTGGATCATCTGAGGTTGGGAGTTCGAGACCAGCCTGACCAACATGGAGAAACCTCATCTTTACTAAAAATACAAAATTAGCCAGGCGTGGTGGCGCATGCCTGTAATCCCAGCTACTCAGGAGGCTGAGACAGGATAATCGCTTGAACCCAGGAGATGGAGGTTGGGGTGAGCTGAGATTGCACACTGCAGTCCAGCCTGGGCAACAAAGTGAGACTCCATCTCAAAAAAACAAAAAAACAAAAACAAAGACAAAGTAAAAAAAAAAAGTATAATTTAACTTCTTTATATACTCTTTTATTCTGTTATCACTTAGGTACAAATATATTAGAGAGAAAAATCATTCAAGATTGTCAGGCTTAGCATCCACAAAAAAAAACTTGCTAGATGTGAGAGAATTTTAATTTCTGATGGAGCTACCAATAAAAGAAAAAGCATAATTAGTCTAGGTGGGAAGAGAGGCAGGTGGAAATTAAGAGGAAAGTAAAAATTCAGAAAGAGTGAACGATATATGGAAAAGAGACAATATAGATGTTTGTATGGCTTTAAAATGGAGGTCAAAATCAAAAGTTTCAGCCTTCCTCTGGGTAGATACCCAGTGGTGGGATTGTTGGATCAAATGGTAGTTCTACTTTTAGTTCTTAAAGGAATCTCCACACTGTTTTCCATAGTGGTTGTACTAGTTCACATTCCCACCAGCAGTGTAGAAGTGTTTCCTTTTCACCACATCCATGTCAACATCTATTATTTTTTTGATTTTTTGATTATGGTCATTCTTGTGGGTAGTATTGCATTGCGGTTTTGATTTGCATTTTCCTGATTATTATTGATGTTGAGCAGTTTTTCATGTTTCTTGGCCATTT
Organism: Plecturocebus donacophilus; assembly: GCA_004027715.1. Taxonomy (NCBI): domain Eukaryota; kingdom Metazoa; phylum Chordata; class Mammalia; order Primates; family Pitheciidae; genus Plecturocebus; species Plecturocebus donacophilus. The sequence goes on along the minus strand of PVKP010025087.1, from coordinate 28,309 downwards.
GTATACAAAAAAGATACTTGCACACGTTATGGCAGCACAATTCACAACTGCAAAAATATGGAACCAGCCCAAATACCCATCAATCAGTGAGTGGACAAAGAAATTGTGATTTTATATATATATGTATGTATATAATCAGTTTCTTTATCCACTCACTGATTGATGGGAATTTGGGCTGATTATACATATACATACATGTATATACACATATATGTGTATATGTGTGTACATATATACACACATATATATGTATGCGTGTGTGCATATGTGTATATAGATGTATGTATATATATAATCACAGTTTCTTTATCCACTCATTGATGGGTATTTGTGCTGGTTATATATATACATACATATATGTACACATATATATGTATGTGTATATATATGATGGAATATTGCCCAGCCATAAAAATGAATGCCTTAATGGCAGCCACAGCAACCTGGATGGGATTGGATACTATCCTAAGTGAAGTAACTCAGGAATGGAAAACCAAACATTATATGTTCTTACTTGTAAGTGGAAGCTAAGCTATGAAGATGCAAAGACATAAGAATGATACAATGGATTTTGGGGACTCTGGAGGGAAAAGGTGGGAGTGAGGTGAGGGATAAGAGGCTACAAATGGGCTTCAGTGTATACTACTCAGGTGATGGATGAACCAAAATCTCACAAATCACCATGAAAGAACTTACTCATGTAACCAAATACCACCTGTTCCCAAAAAATTTATGAGAAAAAAAACGTTTCAGCCTTCAATGAGTCATCTAACTTGGTTTAAACTTGTGATTCCAGCGTAATAAGCATGACTTAAATTTTTGCTACTTACAAAGAGAAGATATCTAAACCTTTTAGAATTAGATGAGATATGCCCTAATTAAATATGGAGAACCACATCCTTGGAGAGAAATCCATGTGAGACAGAACTTCCTGCTGTATGAAGTGATATTCAAGATAATAAATGAAAAATAATGAGCAAATGTTTTATCTCAAAAAGTTCAATAGATTTCTGCTTCTGTTTAGGATATAAAATGTAGCAAGGAAACAGAACTCCAAGCCTAATTATGAAAACAGGTGGATCATCTGAAAAGTTACAGCTATTTCACACTCATCAGACAGCCATGGTCACAGAGTGGCCTAAAATCCAAGAGAGGATGAGAACTGAGAGAGACGGGCAGGCTGCACATCTGCTTCCATCTTTGGCCGAGAAGCAGGAAGAGGAGACAGATGCCATAGACACCGGCAAGAAAAAAACTGCTGAAATTATCACGAATTTTTAAAGGCTGAAGGTGGGCTGTCAGGGGAGTTTAGAAGTTCCAGGAGTTCCAGGCAAAAGGAATCCTTGCACCCATCCATTGACTCTTTTTCCTGAGCTTTCATCTAGTACTCATGAGAAAGATTGGATTTAGGAAAGGAGAGCTTACAAAGATCCTCCGGAGGCACAGGTGCTCAGCAGGAGGTCCAGAGAAAAAACTTTTCTACACGTGGGGCCTTCTATTGAGGAGGAGGCAGTGGTCATCGGCTTCTTGGGGAGCAGCAGGAGATCTGACCCAGGCCCTTCTGATACACATGGGGTATTATGGACTGAAGTTTCCTGTCTTCCCAGATACATATGTTGAAATTCTAACCCCAAAGTGATGGTTCGAGGAGGTGGAGTTTTGGGGAGCTGATTTAGTTCATAAGGGTGGAACCCTCATACATGCCGTGAGTGTACTTCTAAGAAGAGGCCAGAGAAATAGTGAGCAGTCTTTCTGCCATGTCAGAACACAACGAGAAATCAGCAGTTTGCAACCTAGAAGGAGGCCATTCACAGAAACAATCATGTTGGCACCTTGATTTTGAACTTGAGCCTCTGGAATTGTGAGAAATTACTTTCTGTTGTTTATAAGCCATCCAGTCTGCGGTACTTTGTTAGGGCAGTCCAAACTGACTAAGACTCTAGGCCTTCCACAGTCTGAGTGAAGAGTGAGAGAACAGAGAGAAACCAGCTACTGTTTGGCCTTACATCAAGTTTCAGGCAGCAGATGCCTTGAGAGTGGAGAGGGAAAAAAGAGCTGCGTGGGAATGCGTCTGATGTCCAGCTGCTGCAAGCCAGCTGTGGTCTTAGGATGCAGAAGGAGAATTACGGGATGCTGGCAAGCACACCACACTGGATGAGTCAGCGCTCATCTGCCCCTGGGAGACAAAAGAAGAGCTGAGACTTCCCTGAGGCAAGGTGAATGGGAGACTGGAGTGTGAGGGTAGGGCTGGAGAAATAAAACACACCCTTTAGGCATTCAGACGCCAAGCCTTTCTGAGAGAAGCTGTCAAATAGAAGGCTCTAATGAACTGAATATAGCTGAATCAACAACAAAGCCCAAGTTCACCTTAACTGCACATTAAATTTGTCTTACTTCCCCGTGCAGGCCACACACTATTGTCTCATAGAAAAAGAAGCGTGCTTGTTTTGTTTCTCTGAGCATAAATATTATTTACCTCAATCTCTACTACTTTTTTTAACATATGATATTTAGCAATTTAATAAATACTTCAAGACACATACAAAAGTAACCCAAGAAAATATGTCACCATCAAGAAAGGAATAAGTCAGTAGAATCAGAAGGAGATGGCCCAGGTATTCATATTCTAACACACAGAGAAATTAAAATATTTAAGAGCCAGGCACGGTGGCTCATGCCTTTAATCCCAGCACTTTGGGAGGCCGAGGCGGGAGGATCACCTGAGGTCGGGAATTCGAGACTAGCCTGACCAACATGGAGAAACCCCATCTCTACTGAAAATACGAAAAGCCGAGTTTGGTGGCGCACGCCTGTAATCCCAGCTACTTGGGAGGCTGAGGCAGGAGAATCCCTCGAACCCAGGAGGCAGAGGTTGCAGTGAGCCAAGATCGCGCCATTGCACTCCAGCCTGGGCAGCAAGAGCGAGACTCTGTCTCAAAAATAATAATTATTATGATAAGTATAAGATACGATATAGTGGAGACATGGAAAACATGTGGACAAATGGGGGGAATTTTAGCAGAGATACAAATGTGTAAACAAAAAATGGAAATACCAGAAATGAAAATACAAGGAAATAGAGAGTTTTTTGTTTTGCTTTCTGATAGGCTATTCAGTAGATTGGACATAGCAGAGGAAAGAATTATAAACCTGAAAAACAAGTCAATAGCGAAAACATGGAACAAAGTATCAGAGATCTGTGGAACAATAATTTTTACATAGAGGTGTATATTTAAATGTGTGTGTTTCCCACAGAAGGGAGAGAAAATGAGGAAACGTATTTGAAAAAAATAAACTGTATTTCCATAATTATTGAAAGATATCAAACCACAATACCAAGAAGCTCAGAGACTCCTTAGAAGGATAAATACAAATAAAACCATCAGAAATATTATATTCAAACAAAATATGATTTTAAAAATAAAATATCTAGAAATCAGCCAGAGGAAAAAAGACCAAATTGTGTCATACTTATAACATTGCTTACTAAAAGGTGTGTTGCATGTAGTTTACTGTAAAAGAATGATTCTGCCTTAATAGTTATGCTATAAATCAAGTATACATCAGTATGTTTTAGAATAAGTTGGGTTAGAATACAGATTTTTTTCTTTAGAACAACACTCAAACTCTTTACTAACACGTTTATGTGAGATATCTCTGAAAAGAGTAGTTACAAGTAGTTAATGAAGTCACTACAATGTTTTCATTTTCCAGATTTTTTATGAGGAACATATCTGTATTGGATCATAGTTCAAACACATAAAGAGGAAAATTTAAATCCTGCTTTTTTTTTTTTTCAGATACAAAAATCCTGAGCCATTTAGCTTATTTTTAATGAAAAGGACCATGAGCCCCTTTGCAAAAGTCTCATCCTTTCATGAGTGATTATTTACCTTCTCAATTATTCAGCTTTATGTACAGAAATATGCTTGCCCAGAGTAGTGGGTTCACTCTTTCTCTGGCACATCACAGTTATATTGTCTGTAAGTCAGAAACAGAGCTAACTATTGGTTTATAATGATGGGTAAACTATTTTCTGATTATACTTACTTGGTTCATATTTAGCTGCTCAAGGAATATTTACTGAATGAATGACCATATGCAGGCATTGGAGATGGCAAAATAAATAAAAATTATTAGGCAAAACACTTTCCTAAACCAATATTTTCCATACACACAAAATATGCTAAATAGGCTTGTAACTATTATCCCCATTGTACACAGGAGGGAGTTAATCATTTTGATAGGGGTAGGGAAAAACAAATCAAAGATTGTACTATAGAAATAATTATTCTGCTGAATTTTGAAAACTGAAAAATTTTAATTTACACTTTCACCCTTTTAACAAACACAACTAAGGATACAAACATATAGGCACATGGCGCTGTTCCCAGGGAGTATTAAGTATGATGAACATAGTTGAGGAACAATACAGACACATTACCTGACCTCCTGGAGCTTAGAGTATAATAACAGAGACTGGAAGTATCACCCTAATTATACAAATACATAGTATAAAATATGAAATAAAGCTAGGGTGAAAGGACAAGAAAGCAAAAAGGTTCAAAGTGTTTTTATTAACAAAAAGACTCATCATCCCATTTACAGGGTAAAGAAAATGCATTGTGAATTCTCGATTCACTATCAAGCATCAGGTTCATGTGGATGAGTGGTGAAGAAGATGGAGAGACTAGAAGAAGTTGAATCCTAATTTGTCACACATTCCATTTTAAAACATTTAATTTGGAAATTAGAATGAGTTGAAATATTTCAAACTTTAAACAAGTTAAGAATTTTTGAAGAAACCAACAGATCATGAGCAATATTTAGACATTTGGACCGAGCAACCTTAAAACTTTTTTCCCTTACACAGATTCTATGACTTATGTAAACTAAATTTGCAGCCAAGAAGGGAAGAGTAAGATAGACTTTATTTAGGGTTGTCAGTGGGTAAAAAACAAAGCAGCAAAATTCATGGGGTAGGTCTCATATAAAGAGAGCTGAAATGTTCTCACTGGGTATGATTCCAAGTATGATGTATAGCCCATACTGGGAAATATTAACTAGAATATGTTTGTAAAGCAGAAAGAACATGGAAAAGAATTTAAAGATTCTCTGCAGTAAATGTAAGCAGCTTTGGTTTTTTTTGTTTTGTTTTGTTTTTTTAAATCATGAGCTGATCTTAGTCTGTAAGGGTCAGAGAGAGCTCTGTTTCAGGTTTACATCTAATAATTTTTAATTTACAGAACTGCAAAATTTAATCAGATATACACACTTGTAAGGATTTGCTGAATTGTATTGTTAATTTATAGAATTTCAAAATGTTTCAACTAAGAAATTAGTGTAACATAAGCTTTTCTTGGTTGAAGAAACTGAGGCACAGAGAGTAGAAATAATTTACTCCTAGCCAACCAGAAGGAATAACTGCATCTTCAGTACAATGTGGATCTCTTCACTTCTAAGCTGCCTCTGGTAATGAAACCAAAGGGTTAATTGATCAGGTCTGCCTGCACTGCTTACTTTTGGTCATTTGCTTTTTGTTATTATTTTTTCCTTTTTTCCATGAAGCTGAAGGCCAGAGTAGCTGAAGGCCTTACCGCTGAACACAAACTTAATCTTCACTGGCTGTGTTATAGACAATATGTAGGTCATTATGGTAATGGTCACTTCACTTGCTTTTCAGAAACCTGGACAGTGCCTACACAGTTCAAACTGGTTGAGACCACCAATGTTTCAATTGGCCCCACGCAAATGCCTAAGAGTTGAGCTTTTGATGTCACAGAGCCAAAAACTCTACCCTTAGATCAAGCTAGTGCTGCCACTTTCTGCACATATGTCCTATGAAATGCCATGAACTCCAGCTATGCTTGTGCAGAACAAACCTGTTGCTTCATTTTTGCCCATTAGCAATTACCTTTTCCTCTGCCTTAAACCACTCTACTTCTCTAGCCTGTAAATACCCCTAAGCCTCATCTTTAGCTAGGTGGATTTGGGAGCTGTTCTCCAGCCTCCTCACCCAGTGCCCTTGACAGTAAATCTTTTCTCTCTTGTAAAACCCACGTCACAGTGACTGATTTACTGCATGCAGGTGGAATGGACCTGGACCTGGCCAGTAACAATAAGACAACCCAGCCAGGAGTTAAAGTCCATACCTTTGCTAGTGGTTCAATTGCCCTGTGCTGCTGCTAGAATCTTGCAGGTGCATTCAAGCAGCTGCCTGGGGCTACTTTTAAAGATATCTTCTCAGGATCCTCCAGCCTGCATCACTGACCTTTGATGCATACTTTATATTTTCACAACAGAGAAATAGTTTCTGGCTCTGGAAGATGTCTTTTTGGGTAACTTCGATACAAGTGACTGGATTCTTATTTCTCTTTCCCTCTGGCTGGAATTCTGAAAGGAAGCCCTAGTTTGACCTCCACTGTAAGGTTCCTGGTTTTAGGGACAACTTGATATTAGGGAAGGATCAGGGAATCTCCACTCACAGAAGTTCTCCTGGTTTTGGCTAGTTTCTGGTTTCTAAAATCTGGTTCTAGCTGCAGCAGAGATAATATAAATATATTTTGACTGATCATGTTTAGAGTTTCAAACAATAGGAAATGCTAATTCTATCCCCACCTGCAGCCCATTAGGTTGTATTCTCTAAAACTGGGCAACTTTCAACTATGAATCCATGAGAATAGAAAAGATGGTCTTTTTCTGCAACACTGTGTGGCCAGTGTCCTTTAGATTTCAGAGAGAAATGACTAAAATGGGCTTCTCAATCATTAAGGAATGCCAGGTTTTCTGGGACTCCAGCCAGCTATGTATTATTGTTCATTATAGCAAACATTTTAAAACTGAGGGCTTAATTACATCAAAGAAAATTCAGAGCTCAAATAGTTCTTATTCAAAAACCTGTAACTAACGAATTAACATGTAGTCTTCTAAAGTTATCTGCCTGTCTCCCTATGTTTTTTCCTGCCTATTTTGAATCAGTTGGCTTTTCTACTAGTATTGAGATAAAACTTACCATTCAAGCTGTTACTAATTCAAGGTCACTTGTCTAAAACAATTTAAAAAGATGAAAGAGGTCTTTTAAAACAAAACTGACATGGAAAGGGCATTTTTTTTACCTACTGGGGCATATAAATCTTAGCCATGTGAACATCTCCCAATTTTGTCAGAAAAATAAGTTGGATTCAACTGTCTTATTTATGTATACATATGCATTATGTTATCTGTTGTGTTTACATGGTACCAAATTGGATTATACATAAATAAATACTGATAAATTAAATAAATAAGCCCAAATGCTTTTTAAGTTCATGTGACTTTAAAAATATTTGGCAAATAAATAATTTTTAAATTATTGAGAAAATGAAATAAAAATGTCTTCAAAATTTAGATATTTTAAGGTCATAAAGCTGTTGCTTCTATGATTTTTTTTATATTTGCTTAATATGTCTTTGAGCTTTGTCTTTGGAAGAAAAATGAGATTACTATATGTTCACTCTTTTATGTTGCTATATCAGAATAAGCCTGTATGAAAAACAAATTGTCAGATTATAGTTCAATAGGAAAGAAAGACAAAGAAACCTATTTTGTCTAATTCTAATGAAAATGAGTACCCCCTTATAGTGGCATTGTCCCACCACTACTTCCTGAACCACAGTCCCAGGTTTCAGTTCCTCTGTCCCCAAGGGCCAGGAGCCAAAAATCATCTCTCTCTTTTTTTTTTAGACAGAGTCTCACTCCGTCACCACGCACCAGGCTGGAGTGCAGTGGCGCGACCTCAGCTCACTGCAACCTCTGCCTCCCAGGTTCAAGGAATTCTCCTGCCTCGGCCATTCCCAGCTAATTTTTTTGTATTTTTTTTTTTAGTAGAGACGGGGTTTCACCATGTTGGCCAGGACGGTCTCAATCTTTTGACCTTGTGATCCGCCCACCTCGGCCTCCCAAAGTACTGGAATTACAAAAAATCATATCTCTTTCTCACACCCATCAGAGCACTCAATTTTTCAGGGGGCTACCCAAATCCAGGTGGGGCGATACTCACTAGGGCACGTTCCTATTGGAGATATGGACATATCCACTGGACACCCAGTAGCATTAATTTGAGTCTACTCTCTCTTTTCTACATGGGATCTGTTTAATTAGAAGAACAGCATGACCACTTATAAGGATGATTCCAAGAGAATAGAAAACGATTTCTCATCAATTTTTGCTACTCATAATGTCACTAGATCCGATGCACAACATTTATTAAATACCTTCCTCACTGTATGGATTTAGAAAAGGCTAGAGAAAAAGCCAATCACTTACATGCATAGACCCCATAAAATCCTCTAAGGGCTGATGCCGCTGTGGCCATCCCCACAGCTGACTGTCATTGGAAAATAAATGCAGGAGACAGACTTAAACTTGAACATTCCCTAAATTGCATTTTAGCAGGGCTCTACAAAGGGGTCTCAAAAGAAAGAAGTCTAAATAAAGTACAGAAGGTAAAGCATAAACTTCAAAAGGAAGGTAAAACATAAACTTCAGAGTTTCTGGAAAGGATTTTTGAAGCATATAGACAATACACAGATATAGACCTGGATGCCCCTGAAAATTTTACAATCGTTAGTATGACCTATGTCAGCCAAAGTGCCCCAGACATTCAGAAAAAACTACAGAAAACAAAGGGGTGCCAATGTTTCAACTGGTTGAGATTGCCTGTAAGGTTTCTAATAGCAGGGACGATGTCCAAGAAGAAAAGGGGCAACAGAAAATGAAACAAGACACTCTGCTGGTGGCAGCACTGACCCATAGCTAACCTGTAGTCCATAACCCAAGAAGACCTCAATTAAATGTAAGGAGCCCTCACAGGTGAATCCAAACTCTAAAGGATACTGCACAGTGGAACTCCATCAATGTATTTACTGAAAACAAGAGAGCCATTGGAAGAAAGAGTGCCCCGACTAAAATAAGACTCTTGAAGAAGATAGAGAGCAGGCAGGGCAACAAATGCCTAAAATCACCAGTGGTGAACAGAATGATGAGGCCCAGGGCTTCCTTTCAACTTACTGATCCTGTTGATTTCCCACATCCCACATGGATCTCAGGGTGACCATGTTGGTGGGAAATAGACTTCTGGATTTTCTGATTGGCACTGGGGTTACTGCCTCAGTCCTAAACATTGTACTTTTCCAGTTATTTGAGAAAACAATGCTATGCTGATGACCAGGGTCTCTGGAGAAACCTTGAAAAAGTCATTTCTCCAACCCATTTGACTGCCAAATGGGCAAATCACACCTAAAACAAAGTTTCTTATATATGCTTGAATGCCCCATCCTGCTGCTGCAATGAGATCTACTAACCAAGCTCAATGCTAGAGTGACTGTTTCGCCCCTATGTATGGACGTGAAGGTACTACCAGAACAAGCATGTGCTCTTCAAATGGCACTATAAAAAAAAAGGCAAGGAACTTCCAACAAAGGTCCTTGAAAAGATCTTACAAGAGCTAAAAATGGATTTATGGGAGGATGGGAGGCCAAGACAGATAAAACTGTCCATTAAAGCTCCTACTGGGTTTAGAGTTCCAAATGTGAGATAGTGTCCACTAAAAGAACAGCTATGCAAGGTATTCAACCCATCCGTAGCTGCATTTATTGAATATGATCTCATCTTCCCATGCCAGTTCCCATGTAACACCTCAATTTTGCTGGTATAGACTACAGGCACACAGAAACATCTCTTTGTGCAGCATTTAAGAGCCATTAACCAGATTGTAGAAGATATCCACCTAATGGTGCCTAACCCTTAAGCTTTGCCACTGTGTCTGAAGACTTTGGCTGATTTACTGCTTTGAAAGTTATGATTTTTGTTGTTTTTGTTGCTGTTGTTGTTTGCATACTTCTGAGCCCCAACTCACAGGAACTCTACTTTTGAATAAGAAAATCCTGAGACTAGGATCAAACAACAATATTGTTAGACTGTACTCCTTCAAGGTTTTAAAAACTCTTCCAACCCTTTTGGTGAAATCTTAGCCACAGATTTGAAGGATCTCCAATTAAAAGAAGGAGACCTTCTCTAATATGCCGATGACATCTTGATTACCAGCATGATGAAAGAAGCCTCAAACCAAAACATTTTAACCCTAAATTCTCGTTGACTAGTTGAACAGGGCTATAAAATCTCAAGAAAAAGGCCCGTATTTCCAAATCTTTTAAATACCTGAGTTCTGAGTTATCACAGGGACAGAGGAACTTACTCCCTGAAAGGAAAGAGCTCTAGTGAAGATAGCAGTACCCATCACCAGGAGACAGTTGTATGGATTCATAGGTATGGCAGAGTTTTATCATATTTGTGTCCTCAGTTTTGGACTTACAGCCAAGGCCTTCTATGAAGCTCTTTAGGTCTCCTGGACATTAGAAAGTCTTTTGACCTGTTTATCCATGAAAGGCAAAGGATTAGTCTTGGAATGTTAACCCAAAATCTAGGTAATATGAGAAAACCCATTGCACATTTCTCAAAATGGCTAGACATAATGACTAAGAAAAGTCCTATACACCTGAGGGCAGTAGCAGCCACCTGTGATTTACTGTAAAAATCAGAAAAGTTTAGCTTTGGCCAGCCCACCATGTACACACTCCTCACTGTGTACTTCCTCCCTTTGTCAGAACAAAGAAGATATTGGCTTACCTCCAAGAGGCTAGGCCATCACCGAGACATGTAATTAGACAATTCAAACAGGACCTCCACCAATAATAAAAGGGGGCCAAATACAGAGGCACCAGTCCCAGGGGAAACTGGCAGATTGACTTCCACCATGATGCTGAGGTCCACCAGGAATGTCAGGTACTTATTGATATTTCTGGACATTTTTACTGTATGGATGAAGGCCTCTCCCTCCTGTATGAAAAGGCCCCTGAGTTTGTAAAAACTCTATTAAAAAAATAAGTCCTCAGACTGCGCTACCCATATCTATCCAAAGCAACCATGGAGGGGACTTTTTAACAAAAATAGCTAAAGAAATTTCTGGTACCTTAGACATTTGCTGGAAATTACACACTTCTTGGCGGCTAGATTGTCTACTGGCAAGACAGAAAAGATGAATCATACTCATAAAAAGACTTTGGATAAGATTTGTCAAGAGACTGATTTATCTTGGGATAAGGCCTTACCAGTTGCCCTTCTTCCAATGAAAGTGGCCCTAGAAGGAAATTCCAGTGGAGTCCCTATAAAATGTTACATGGGAGACCCTTCCTGTGCTCAAAGGGATGAACTGAGGTACCCAGAAGGAAGCTGAAATTGTCAAGTATGTACAGTCATTGGGAATCACTCTAATTGCTATACATAAATTCATTTCTGGGAGGGTAATGTTTCCCACAGATGTTACTCTGTACCACCTCTATCCTGGAGACTGGTTTCTATTAAAGTCTTGGAAGAATAAACATCCAGAAGTCCAGCTTTGGCCTTATGAGGTGATACTGGTGATCCCTTCTTCACAGTCAAGTTAAAAGGAGTCAAGTCCTGGGTCCATCGTACCCAGGTGAAGCTGGTCCCAGAGTCATTGTTGGATTCACTGTCCCCTCTATACAGAAACGCCCCCAGGAAAGGAAACCCTGTGACAGAGAAACAAACCACTGAGATCACTCGAATCCGGATCAGCAGTTCATATCAGACAGTGACGTTTCCAAATGGACCTGCAAACCTCTCCGTGACCTCAAGTGAGCTGCTGTTTAAGAGACAGCCACCTAAAGATAAGTAATGAACAACTCCTAGGTTCTTGCTTTACTTTTTAGTTTACTTGTTTTTCTCTACTTCTTGACCTACCTGTGATTTGCTATGTATTGCATGAACGAAGGCTTTGGCCACTTCCTCTGCAAGCAGGGCTAACAGGCCCTTCCTTCAATCGTAGACACAATCACCTTCGTCCTTTTCTGTTGTCCCTCCTTATTGACCTTTAACCCCCAGGCTGGGAGAAACAATTCAATAACAAGAATTTCTAAGATGCTGGCAAAGGTAGATAATCTCTCCAAATGTTAGATATGTCACCCAAGCTCAATTCTACACATGATCACAGTGATCCCATAATTCTGCCTGTTTACAATTTTTCCAGTGTTCCCAAATTCACTCTTGACCATTCTAGGCCCACTTGTGTCACTTATTGAATGGGATTTTATCAATCTGTGCCTTTGTCCCCCAATCTTTATTTTTTCTTAACCACCCACATGTCCACATCTACCCTCTGCCATACTCCAGGGTGTCCAACTATACCCAGCCAGTCCATGGATCATTCTCATGCCAGCTACTCAGCAGGTTCAACTTAGAAAATGAGGGGCTACCTTGCTTAAAAGAACTCCACACCCTCTGTGACTCTGCCTCTTCAGGCTACCTTCTAAGGCACTATAATGGACCAAATAAGAAACTTCCCGTTTATAAACTTGTTCGGGCTTTGCTACCTTGGATGATCAGGACCCTCACTCCCTCTTGTATGCCCCTTTAAAATTATGCTTACAAAACACCACTTCAGTTTCCTATCTCAGCTCACAAGAATGGACACAGGTTCTTAGCCCACAGAAGATGTCCAAGACAGAACCATGGTTCAACCTTATTCCTACAGTTATCCTACATAAAGCCCTTCCAAATGACTACAACTTAGGTGTCATTTTGTGCCCCTCCCCGCAGAATGTCTATTTGTTTGTGTAGGACATCAAGCAACCGCATGAGCTTATGAATATATCAACAACTGGGGGACACATTTGTATGTGAGCAGTTGATCAGTCCTTTTTCTGTCCAGAACTCCAGTGAGACCTAGCATTGGAATAGCTTTCTAAATTTGTTCTTTAGAATAAAAAGAACTATTTACCTGCCTACATATAAAGAAAACGGACGCTGGTATATGTTTGGTAGAATACTCTTGACATCATGGGGCGCTAGATCATGTGAACATATTATCAAAAACTTTTTAGTTACTCTAAGAATTATGGCAAACAAAATAACCTTATCCATTGCTACCCAACAACAAAATCTCTATTTTTTATCCTTTTTATAGAATATTTACTTATAAAATATGCTTTCAAATGTTTTACTTAAACTGTTAAAGTACCAAAGTTCTGACAACACAAAATGTTAACCTAAAGCCTGAGACAAGAAAATATTTTCAAATGAGTGCCAGACAATTTCATTTCTTTAATCCAGATCTATGCCCCAATTCAGCAGGAAACAACTAGATTGAGTGTTGCCTCAGATTCTTCAATAATGAGGAATGGGTAAAAACCAAGGAGGGCTGAAACTGAGGGGTTAATTAGATCAGGTCTGCCTGCACTGTTTGCTTTTAGTTGCTTGCTTTCTTGTTACATTTTTTTCCCTCTTTTTTCAATGAAGCTGAAAGCCGGAGTAGCCGAAGTCCTCACTGCACAAGACTGAAACTTAACCTTCACTGGCTACTTCATAGATAACATAGGTCATCCATGGTAACAGTAGTTTCAGCTGTTTTTCAGAAACTTGGACCAGCTTCTGTTCACTTCAGACTGCTTGAAACCACGGACCCTTCATCTGGGCCTGTGTAAATACCCAAGAGACAGCCTTTTAACATCAGAAAACCAGAAACTTCACCCTCAGATTATGCCACTAATGCCATTTTCTGCATATATGACCTACCATCCATTGGATGGCATTCATGTCATTTCATGTTGCAGAATGAACCTGTAACTTTATTTTTTCCCCACTACCAATTACGTTTTCCCATACCTTATATCACTCAATTTTCCTGACTCATTAGCAACCCTAAGCCTATCTTTGGATAGGCGGATTTGAGAAACTATTGTGCTTTCTCCCTCAGTGCGTTTTTGAATAAATGTTTTATTTTTTGCAAAATCCATGTCACAATGGTTGATTTACTGCATGCAAGTGACCTGGACCTGGCCAATTACAGTAATATTAGATTGCGAAAAAAGACAAACCAAACCAAAACACACAAACAAACAAACAAAACCCCACACGTTATCCCTAGTGCAACAGCATATGTTTAAAATTCAACTCCTAAGGAACATAATAAGTTTCATGCTACATAGAATGTTTAAGGTGCTTCTGTCCACTTAACCATGTATCTATTTATATTCATTTAACTTTCACAAAATATCCTGGCAAATGAGATGAATGCAATGTCAGTGAAAGACTGTAAGTAGAGAAGTGGCGTGATCTCACTGAACATTAAAAGCATCACATACAGTGTGCTGATGATAGGCTCTGTGTGTGTTGGGGTGGGAGCTGGCAGAAGTGGCAACAAAGGAATAAATTAAGAGGTCAATACAATAACCCGAAAGAAAAATAATGTGTCTTCGAGATCAGCGTGGTGAAGTGGAAGTGATACAAAATTGTTGAGGGTTTGGCATTTTGATGCTATGAAAACAGCACTGACAAGGGCAGCTGATTGATTGGCAGATATCCTTGTAGGATATATCTCCTTTCTAGGCCTCCTGGTAGCTGTGGGAGAATTTGAAGCTTGCAGGGTTCGAGCTGAATTGTCTTGCTTCAAAGCCAGCCTCCACCACTTTTTTTGTGGAAGCAAGGTACTTAGTATCTCCAGTGTTCAGTTATCACACATGTAAAATTTGAAAGACAATTTCCATATCATAGAGTTGTTTGTAAATCAAATATGATTATATGTAAACAAGTGTTTTAAGCCTTTTTTAATATGTAACAAATCATAGATAATATTTATTAAGTGGTTAGCATGCACCAGGCTGTATATAGGTGCTTTACCTAGATTAAATTCTCAGACTCTTTTGTAATTATGCCTTATTTTATTCACAAAGAAGCTAAGGCTTCAAGATTTTAATTAACTTGTCTAAAACCCTATAAATTATATATAATGTACCTACAGACATGTAACACTGTGCTTATGGTGCACAGAGATAAAGTATCAGTGCCTTAAATATAGAGATTTTCCTTCGCTATGTGTCTTACTTAAAAATTCTATGTTGCACACTCAATATTCTGAACTAAATGTAAACAACTTTCAACATAAGGTGAATACTCTAAACAGGGCTTCAGATGTTGCACAAACAAACGAATCAATAGGTTTGCTTTCCTTTTTTTCCATCAGCACATGACAGTGGAAAGCTTGCAATAAATGGTAAGGAATAAATACTGGTTAATTGAGAATGTATAATTGTGTGTATATGTATATATGTATATATTATGCATTTAGATGTATGTATATAATTGTATATACATACGCTTGAATATCTAATCAAGTTAGGTATTTATGTATTTATCTTGGTTGAGGCATTTATTCATAATTCACAGCATATTTTGTGTGCAAATATATTATGTTTCACTAAACAATTACATTCATTTCAAGAAAAGTGACTTTGTTTTAGTCTAAGGATAAACGTCTGCTTTCTTATAGCAATGGTAATGAAAAGCTTGAAACAAATGTTTTCTTATTAATGGCTGTTATCTTACCCTACGTGGGCTTTCTGATAGTGTTGAAAAATGGGAAAACATAGGTAAAGGAGAGAGAAACAAAGTACCTCCAGACTTCACAAAAATACTCATAGCAAAAAGCAAATAATAACAATAATTAAACACCTCCAATATTTCTAGTGTAAATAAAATGGTGTCATAAATTGAACAGAAATTATGATTTGATTATTTCTGGCATTAAAAGTGTGAGAAACATTGCATACATTTTGCACACTTTATTTCTAAACAAAGTGAAACTGGAAATTGAAACCACATTTTGGGATTTTATAATATGGACAATTTTAACAAATGTATAAAAATGGAAAGAAACACTTGCCTCTATATCCTATGTTACATTATGAGGCTAGATGTGGTGGAAGTGCTCATTTGTACATTGATCTAACAGCCAACTAGCAAATACCCACAGAGGAGTAAAATTATTGTTAGCTCCCTCATTGCCTGTTGACTCTTCAAGTGCAGTTCTGTCTGCTGCACACACAAGTGTAGCCCTGAGCAGGAGTACTGACAAGAGCTCGCTCAGGCGCCGGGGGAGTGGGAAAAACCGAGGGACAGAGGAATGCCTTCTCCCTCTCACTAGGTCCTTGGGGCAGTCAAAAGCCTCAGGCATGGCCAAGAAAGAACACTGAGAAAGTCTGAAAGAAACACTTATATGTCATGTTTTCTTGTTTGGGTTTTTTTTTTTCCTTAAATATATATGTATGTAGGGGTGTGTGTGTGTGTGCGTGTGTGTGTGTGTGTTTGCACATATATATGTGTATGTATATATGTTTTTTAATTGAGATATTTAAAAAATACAAGCAGACTAACAGATGCATTTATCCTTGTTGACATGTGATATGTGATACTTGTACACAATTGTTCCGTTTTCCCCACCAAATAAAAATTTTAAATATTCTCAAATTTACAATAAATATTATAATTAAGATATATCACCTTTCTCTCCTGATTACTGCTGAAATGATTAAAGAATATATAAAATATGAAACTTTTTATTATTCAAAGTTCTGGGCATCCCACACATGTTGGAAATGGCAAAGTATTTTTGCATGACAGACACTGATTAAGAACGGAAATTTCGCTATTTCCAAGTAAAAGAGCAGGTTCCTTGAGAAGCAGAAAGAAACTATCTTCCATGCATAAATCCCTAAGGTTGCCTAATTTTGAATGCTAAGGACTAGAAATAAAGGTGGGCACTGGAGATGATATAAAGATTTTCAGATGCCTCTGGCAATAGGATGTGGAGTACCAGCAGATGTTCTCTTCTCAGCTTATCTTGATAAATACGCATGTAGTGGATTAACCCCCTTATGGTAGCCTTTACCACCCTCACATCCTCATGTTCACATCCTTGTGTGATCTCTTCTTCTTGAGTGTTGGAATCTGTGATATGCAAAGGTGAACAGATGTATGAGGTTATGTGTATGTGATTACACGATTGTGTTTCATGAGGTCGCAGCTCCCTCTCCCTGTCTTGCTGGTAAGCAACCTTGTTAGGGAACTCCACAGGACAAGGAACTGTAGATGGCTTCTAGGAGCTGAGGGTGACCACCAGCTGACAGCTAGGGAAAAACTGAAGCTCTTAGATCTGCAGGTGTTAGGAGGTGAACATTGTCAACACTTCTTATTGGTCTGTTCATGTTTTGGATTTCTTCAGGGTTTAATCTTGTGTGCTTCCATGAATTACTCATTTTTTCTAGGTCATTCAATCTGTTAGCATATAGTTGCAGAATTCAACTGATCGCTAATGATTCATTGAATTTGTGCATTATTGGTCGTAATGTTTTCTTATTTCATCTCAATTTTATTTATTTAGGTTTTCTCTCTTTTTTTCTTAATCTGGCTAAAGATCTGTCAATTTTGTTTCTCTTCAAAAATCCAACTTTTCATCTTGTTGATTTTTTTTTATTTCAGTTTATTTGTCTTTGCTCTGATATTTATTCTTTCCTTTTTTTTTTTTTTTTTCTTTGAGACAGTCTCGTTCTGTTGCCAGGCGCCAGGCTGGAGTGCAGTGGCATGATCTCAGCTCACTGCAACCTCTGCCTCCTGGATTCAAACAATTCTCCTGCCTCAGCCTCCTGAGTAGCTGGGACTACAGACATGTGCCACCACACCCAGCTAATTTTGTATTTGTAGAGACAGGATTTCACCATGTTGGCCAGGATGGTCTCTATCTCTTGACCTTATGATCCACCCATCTCAGCCTCCCAAAGTGCTGGGATTGCTGGTGTGAGCCACCGCGCCTGGCCTATTTCTTTTTTTCTACTAATTTTGGGTTTGTTTTGCTTTTGGTTTTCTAGCTTTTTAAGATGCATCATTATCTTGTTTATTTAAAACTTTTCTACTTTTTTTTAAATCTAGACACTTATTGCCACTGACTTTCCTGTTAGTACTGCTTTTGCTGTATTCTACAGTTGGTATGTTATGTTTCCATTTTCATTTGTTTCACAGATGAAATGTTTTAATTCCCTTCTTAATTTCTTCATTGACCCACTGGTCATTCAAGAGCATATTGTTTGATTTCTATGTGTTCGTGTAGCTTTCAACCTTTCTCTTTATACAGATTTCTAGTTATATATTGTGTTATATATTTCCAGATCATATATATATATATATATATATATATATAATATCTTCTCTAACCACAAGTAGAGACTATATATATATATATATAGTCTTAGAGAAGATACTTGATACAATTTCAATTTTTTGAAAGTTTGAAGACTTAGTTTGTGGCCTAAAATATGATCTTTTCTTGAAAAAGACCCATGTGCTGAGAAGAATGTGAATTCTAAAGTCATTAGGTGAATGACTTTATGTTCTGTAATATCTGTAAATAAGAATGTTCTATAAATATCTATGAAGTCTATTTGGTCTATAGTGCAAATTAAATCCAAAATTTCTTTGTTGATTTTCTGTCAGAATGATCTGTCCAATGTCGAATCTGTGGTTCTGAAGTCTCCAACTATTACTTATTGGAGTCTTTCTCTTTATTGCTAATATTATTTCCTTTTTTTATCTGAGTGCTTCAATATTTGGTCCATATATACTTACAATTATTATATCCTCTTACTGACTTCATAATTATTATACTGACCTTCTTTGTTCTTTTTATAGGGTTTGTCTTGAAATCTGTTGTCTGATATAAATATAATTACTACTGCTCCATTTTCATTTCCATTGACATTGAAAATCTTCTTCCATCTCTTTATTTGCAGTCTGTATATGTCTGTATATATGAAATGTGTTTCTTGTGGGCAACAGGTCACTAGGTCTTGCTTTTTATCAGTTCAGCCATTTTATGTCTTTTTATTGTACAGTTTAGTCCATTTACATTGAATATTATGATTGATAAGTAAGAACTTACTCCTGCCATGTTATTTGTTTTCTAGGTGTCTTGTGTGGTTTTCTCTTCATTTTTTTTTCTGTCTTCCTTTTAGCAAAGGTGATTTTCTCTGGTGGTATGTTTCGATTTCTTACTTTTTATTTTCTTGTATCTCTTGTATGCTTTTAGATTTGATTTAGGTTAGATTACCGTGAGTCTTGCAAATATTGTGCTATAATACGTTATTTTAAACTGATGACAACTTAACACTGATTGCATAAACAAACTAACCAAGAAGCAAAGAGAAAACTACCAAAAACTCTCCACTTAACCTTCATCCCCTCACTTCTTAAAGTTTCATTGTTAGGATTTATATCTCACTATACTGTCTATATCTTGAAAAGTTGTTGTAGTTACTTTAATAGGTTCATCTTTTAGTCTTTCTAATCAAGATATGAATATTTTACAGACACAATTTCAGTGTTGTAATATTTTTAATAAAATTAACAAGAATGTGCATTCTACTGTTTTTAGATGTGGTGTTTTATAAGTGTTCGTGTGGTCAGGTTGTTTATAGTTGTTTATTTACATATTTACTAATTGTCATCTTGTTTTATCAGTTAAAAAGTAATGTTGAAGTCTCTAACTACAGTTGGGAACTTGTCTATATCTTCTTTCATGCTGTGAGTTCTTGTTGCAGATACATTTACATTCTGTTGTTAAGTATACATACTTGTAATATTGCTATGTCATCTTGGGAAATTGATCACATTATTGCATAATGTCCATCTTTATCGATAATACTATTTCTTCTTCTGAAATCTACTTTGTATGACTTTAATAAAGCTACAATAGTTTCTTTTTAGTGTTTCTATAAAATACCTTTCTCCATCATTTTGCTCACTCATTGTCTTTATATTTTAAGTGAGGTTCTTTTTCTTTAGACAGCTTGTAATTAGGTCTTGATTTTTCCATCCAGTCTGACAATCTCTGTTTTAAAACATGTTTAAAAAAAACATGTAAAAATGACAATTCTCTCAGGATTGGTTCGTAGACTCAACATAATAGCAGTCAAAACCTCATCAAGCTCTTTTTAAAAAAAATGATGAAAGATTTTACATTTTCTAGATGCAAAGACAGTATAGTCAAGGCAACTTGAAAAGGTACAAAATTAGCAGGCTAAACTACTAAGTATTAGGATGATTGATAAGGTACTAAAATATAAGTTAATATGTTTTTGGTAAAAAATAGACAATTTCCGTTCTTTTGCATTTACTGAGGAGTGATTTACTTGAGATTTCTCAGAAAATTAAAAATAGAACTGCCATACAATCCAGTAATCCCACTACTGGTTATATATACAAAGGAAGTGAAATCACTATGTCAAAGAGTTACCTGTACTACCATGTTTATTGTAATATTACTCACAATAACTAAAATATGGAATTTACTTGAGTGTTCATTAAAAAGGAATGAATAAAATGGAATGAATAAAAAAAATACACAATTACAAAAATGTAAGTAAGACTCCAAACACAAATCCACAGGTATACATATTTCTGATTTATGACATTAACTTCACTATAATTCACTGAAAGATTGGAAATAATCTTTTCTGCATATGTCAGTGGGTCAGTTTGATTTCAACACAGAGAAAAAAATGGAACTCTGTACCCTATCTTATCTACTACCACATTTAAAAAGTTGATTCCAGGACTATAGTAGACACAAATATATAATGTAAAACATTATATAATGTCCCTCTTTGACTTTTTAAACAGCTGTTACTTTAAAGTTTGTTTTGTTTGAGATAAGAATAGCTACTTTTGCTTGCTTTCGGTGTCCATTTGCATGGAATATCTTTTTCCACCCCTAAACCTTAAGTTTATGTGAGTCCTTATGTGTTAGCCTGAGTCATCTAAAAATAGCAGACACTTGGTTGGTGAACTCTTATCTATTCTCCCTTTCTGTATCTTTTAAGTGGAGCACTTAGGACAGGAAAACATCACAATTCTAAATATACATGCACTTAACACTGGAGCTCCAAATTTTATAAAACAATTACTACTAGACCTAAGAAATGCGATAGCCACACAATGATAGTGGGGGACTTCAATACTTCACTGACAGTACTAGACAGGTCATCAAGACAGAAAGTCAACAAAGAAACAATGGATTTAACTATACACTACAAGAAATAGACTTAATAAAATATATACAGAACATTTTCCCCAATAACTAAAGAATATGCATTCTATTCATCAGCACATGTGCTGATTCTATATGCATATGTGGCAGATATAAGAATATTTGTATAAGAAATCTCATGCCCAAGATTGATTACAGCAGCATTACACATAACAATCAATGAGTAGACACAACCCTAATGTCCATAAACAATAGAATGGATGGGTAAATCATGGTATATTTCTGTAATGGACGACTTTAAAACAGTGTTTTTTGTTGTTGTTTTATTTTGCTTTTGAGACTGAGTTTCACTCTTGTTCCCCAGGCTGGAATGCAACGGCACAATCTTGGTTCATTGCCATTTCTGCCTCATGGGTTCAAGTGATTCTCCTGCCTCAGCTTCCCAAGTAGCTGGGATTACAGGTATGCACCACCACACCTGGCTACTTTTTGTATTTCTAGTAGAGACAGGGTTTCACCATGTTGGTCAGGCTGGTCTCGAACTCCTGACCTCCCATAATCCACCCACCTCAGCCTTCCAAAGTGCTGGGACTACAGGCATGAGCCATCATGCCCAGCCTAAAGCAGCGTTTTTTAAACATTAATGCATATATATGCTTATCATTTTAAAAACGAATATTCTGATTCAGTGGGTTCTGGGTCGGAACAAGATTCTATGTTTCTAGCAAATTAACGTGTGATGCTAATGCTATTCTTCCTCAGAGCACACATTGAAGACCATGGATATGAGGCAATAACAAAGAACAAACAATTGCTATACTCAACAAAATGAATGGATATCATATACATAATGTGGAATGAAGGAGTAGGCATAGAAAAGTAAATACTGTGTGACTCCATTTATATAAGATTTAAACATAGGCAAAATTTGCCTCCAGTGTTAGCAATCAAAAGAGGTAACATTTGCAAGGCAGGTAATAATTGGCAGGAAAAATGAGAGGCTTCTGGAGAACTAGTAATGTTCCATTTCTTGATTTTAGTAATTATGTGCATGTATTTAGACTTCATGTTAATACAATAAGCTGTAGAGTTTTAATGTTAAACTATACATACATATGTATATATATATATATATATATATATACACACACACACACACACATCATATAATATATATAACATCTATATACAGTTTACAAAGTAAATGTCACTATCTGTATGTGCTTAATCTGCTATTAGTTCATATTTTCTGAAACTCAGATCTCCAAACTGCTTAATTCATTCCACATGTAGGACCAGTTATTTCTATAAAAAATGGAAAAAAATCCTCTCATTATGCCAATCATATGTCTCACACACACGCACACACACACACACACACACACACACACACACACACATCATGGCATATTCAAATGCGTGGAATATAGAAATACCTTAAGTAAAAGATTAGGTCAAAGACAGAGAATGGTACAATTATATGTATAGTAAATATTAGTAAAAAGTAAGAATGACTTGCAATGGCATCAAAAATAAAATACTCAGAATTATATTTTATTAAGGTAGTGCAAGCCATTCATACTGAAAACAAAAAAAATTTTTTGTTGAAAGAAATTAAAGAAGACCTCAATAAATGTAAATATAAAGACATCCTATGTAATTGTGTTAAGATGGTAATACTTCCCTAAATAATCTGCAGATTTCATAAAAAGCCTATCAAAAATCCCAATTGCCATTTATGCAGAATTGAGAGACTAATAATGAATTAAATCTGGAATTGCAAGCAAATAACAAATAATATTTTGAAAAAGAACAAAGTTGGAGAACTCAAGTTTTCCAATTTCCAAACTTACTACAAAATTAGGGTAATCTAATAAGTGTGGTGTTGGCATAAGAATAGTCATTTAGATCAGTGAAATAGAATTGAAAGTCTGGAAATAAATTCATAAATCTAGGTCGGTTGATTTTTGTCAGCAATACCAAGACAATTCAATGGAAAAAGAATAATCATTTCAAAATTGGCACTGGAACAACTGGATAATTACATGTGAAAGAATGAATTTTGGTATTCATCACACATCATATGCACAAAAATATCTCAAAATAGATCAGACAAAAATTTCATTATTAAAACTACAAAAGTCCTAGAAGAAAACTTAGGAGTAAATTGTTGTAATTTTGGACTTGGCCAAGGATTCTTAGATATGAGACCAAAGCAAAGCAAAAAAGAAAAAGATTGTTAAATTAGACTTCATCAAAACTAAAAACTTTCATGGGTCAAAGTTGGAGAGCTTATATTTTCAAATTTCAAAACTTGCTACAAACCTACAATAATCAAATATGTGTGATGCTGGCCCAAGAATAATCATACAGATTAGTGGGAAAGAATTGAGAGTTTGGAAATAAACTTGTGTGTGTAGTGTGTAGTGTGTGTGTGTGTGTGTGTGTGTGTGTGTGTGTGTGTATGTTAATTGTTTAGTATTCAAAATATACAAATAACACTTAAAACTGAACAGCAAAAATGCAAATAAGCCAATTTAGAAATGGACAAAGGACTTAAATAGACATTTCACCAAAGAAGATATACAAATGTCCATTAGACACATGGAAAGATGCTTAACATTATTAGTCATTAGGGAAGTACAAATCAATACTTCAGTTAAATATCACTTCATATCCACTAGGATGGTTAAAATAAAAAGTCAGATATCAATAAGTGTTGGTGAGGATGTGAAGAAGTTGGAATCTGTACACACTGCTGGTCAGAAGGTAAAACAGTCTAACCCCTGTGGAAAGCACTTTAATAGTGTATCAGAAGTTTAGACATCGAATTACCATATGAGTCAGCAAGTCCACTTCTAGCTATGTACCCAAGACAGTTGATAACAGATGTCTAAACAAAAATATTGTACACAAATATCCACAGCAAAAGTATTCACAATAGCTAAAAAGTGGAAACAACCCTAATGTCTATTCATAGATAAATGGGTAAACAAAATGTAACATTGTCACATAACAGAATATTATTCAGCATTTAAAAAGTTAAGTACTGACACATGCTACAACATGGATAAACCATGAAAACATGCTGTTTTTAAAACATCATATACAAACAGCCATATATGGTATAATTACATTTATATTAAATTTCAAAAATGGGAATATACACACAGAGAGAAAGCAGATTACCAAATTTCCATGGGCTGGGGATAGGGAGATTGCAGAGTGACTGCTAACAGTTATTGGGTTTCTTGTCGGAGTGAGGAAAATATTCTGGAATTAATTAATGGTGATGGTTGCTAAATATAGTAAATCTACAAAACTACTAAATTGAACTCTATAAAATGATTAAAATGGTAAATGTTATGTCAGGTGAATTTCACCTCATTAAAAATAACAATAATAAAATAGTGCATGGATGACTGACCAAAAATGTAACACTGTAAAAGCACACTTTACCTCTTAAATAATTGTGAAAAAATTCCTCAGAGGCTCAACAGGGGTGTTCATATTTCATATTTTAGAATAATGAGATTCAATTCACAATAGCAGAAGGACTCCCAGTTTTTAAAGAATATTCTGAGACTCAATTCACTAACTCTAATAAGAAAAATGTATTATACTCTGTTCAATTGCTAACACTATGGTAGGCGATTTATAACAGAACCAAGGGAGAATTACTCCTCAAATTTTTGCAAATAGTTTAAGAAAAAAGATCTGTTGCAAATAGAATATTTAGGGTACAATAAAGGAATTTTGTCAAAATGAGAACTATATTTGTAATTTCAATGGTTGTAAGTTTAATTGGACAGCATATATGTTAGAATCAAAATTGAAACCAATCAAGAACAATTGAGCAAGCTTCATAGGATATATAGGAATTGATATGGATCTTGGTGAAAAATGATTTGAATATGAAAAAAATAAAAAGGTGTCTATATTAACATAGAAGGGATTTAAGATATTTAAAACAGAAGAAAGGATCTGACTGAGTACGAACTCTTTTCCAAGGCACTGAGATGTGATTCACAATTAGATACTCAAGCAAAAATAGCAGCATTCACCAAACACTGAGGTAAGCATTATTATTATTATACAAAAAGCAAGCAAACAAACTTTCTGAGTTATTCAGTAACTTACTGTAAGATCATAAGATCAACTAGCAAAAAAGTCAGGGTTTTAACTTAGTTCAGTCAGAAAGCTCATGGCATTGTCAAACTGTCTTTAAATGGATACATTAATTCATTTCTTAATTCTATTTTGCCATAACTAAAAGAGGAAGCATAGTTATGCCTACGCTACTCTCTGACTGAGAGACATCTCAAGGTTATGTGCATACAGGCTCAAGTTAGCACAGTGACTATCACAGTAATACCTTCCTACTTTACACGTGTGCATTCATCTCTATTTGTGTCATGTTTGTGCTTTGATGCCAAAGAGAGTTCAAGTCCTTTATGTCAGGTAGGAGAACCATTACATTCCAAACTGGCCAAATTGTGTTTCTAACATATTTTCTTTGCCATAAGCCAAAGGAACAATGTATTTTAACTAGATTTTTAACAGATTTTCAATTTTGTGTGAATATGTTTCAGGAGCTTCACCTTGATTGCCCAGATGGCAAACCTTAAGAAGGATATTCAGGATTTGAGGATTGAAATATAGTATAGTCATTGCTAAAATAATCAAAAATAATTCTAAAAATTGAAAATGTTACTTCTCTAATTCAGTTTAAATCTTTTCTGTAGCTGTCTGTGGACCTGACGCTTTCCTTGCTGGTGTGTAACACTGGCTAAGGAGAGTGGATCAGCATAGTAAATACAGCTCATCAGGTTTAGGAATATGTTTCAGAGAGAAATCCATATAGTCACCCAAGAAAGCACATCCTGGGACATCAAGCACCTTAAAAGGAATCATGCAGTATCCCCTCATTTCTCATTTTTCATACCAAAGTAAACTTTTATTTCAGATTTTTCAGTTCCTGAGGTGTATGTCTAGAACTAGGGTAATGAATGAAGAATTCTGAAATGGATTTGGCCAGACTGACTTGTATGTTTTCAGACTCTTAAGCAATGCTTTCATAGACTTAAGAGAAATGGTGGTGCAAAAGAATGATCAGACTCTTATTATGTTTGTATTCCATAACTTTTTGAGATTTTTACTTTCTTAGAACTAATTTTCATATCATTTATTTATTGCCACAATAATCCTCAGTAAAAATCACCAAATCTCAGTTTTATACATTAATAAACATTTATTTTTGCTCATCAGATGTGGGTTCTTCTGTTGATCTAGACTGGTGTTAGCCTGGCTTAATCATACTTCTGGGGTCAGCTGTGGCTCAGTTGCAGATTGGCTTTGATGCTCTTGGCTGGGTACTCTCAGAAGTTCAGGGTCTTTAAAAAATGCTTACCAAAAGGAAAAAGAAGTTCAAGGCCTTGGGTGAGACCACAGAGCTTACTTATTTGGCTCTGCTCCATGTCTTTTCTCTTTCAGCAACAGACTCCAGGCAGGTTCTGTTGATAAAGTGATGCAAGAGATAGCAGCAATGTGCAAGGTCCTTTGAGAACTAAACTCAGAATTAGCACAGTGTCACTTCCACCATATTATTCTATTAGCCAAAGTAAGTTACAAGTTTAGTCCAAGTTCAAGGTGTAGTAAAACAGACTCTACACCTCCTCAGAAGGCTCTGCAAAGTCATGCTATGAAGCTCATGGAAATACAAAAACAAAAAACAATATTGTTTAGACCATTTTTACAATTAAGCTATAATTCCAGGAATAATGACAGAAATAGTAATAAAGAGTATGAGTTAGGCCAAGATGGCTGACCAGCAGTGGCATTCAGAGGCTCCCATCAGAAAAAAACATAATAAGCGAGTGAATCCTTCACCAGCAACCAAGGTGTCCAGTTTCTCCCATCAAAACTGATTAGAAGGCTGGCATGGGGACCCCATGTTTGGATCCCCCTCCACGAACACTCTCTTGCTCGTGGAAGCTGTTTTTCTCTATCCTGGATTTTCCCTCTGGAGTCTCCTTCCATGAACACTCCCTTCGTGGAAGCCATCTTTCTCTCTCCTGGATTTTCCCTCTGGAGTCCTCTTCCACACTCTCTCTTGGAAGGCTGTCTTCCCCTCCTAAACTCCATCTCTCTCTATTCCCTTCCACTCAGTGTGGAAGCTGCTTTCCTCTCCAGTATTCCATCTTTCTGGATTCTTTCACTCAGTGTGAGAGTTAGCTGTTTATTTCTCTCACTCTCTGGTGTTTTTTTTTTTTTCTCTCTCTCTCTAAATAAATCACTTTTTACAAACAAAAATAAAAAATAATAAAGAAGGCTGGCATGATCCACAGAGAGAAGAAAGAACAGTGTGGTGCAGTGGCCCACCTGAAAGCAACACAGGGAAAGGGAACCCCCGACCACCAGCCAAGGAAGGTGGTGAGTGAGCGTGCTACCCAGCCAGGGAAGCTGTGGTTTTTTCACAGAACTTTGCGTTGAAAGATCCCACTTGCAAACCCACACCACCAGGGCCTACTGTCCCAATCCCAGAATGCGCAGATTCTTACAGCCTCTCAGCTGGAATCTGTTTAAGCCTACAGAACACCCAGAGGGAGGGGTGACCAGTATCAGCTGCAACTGCCTGCTATCTAAGCCATTTAAACTCCCCGAGGAAGGGACAGCAGCCAGCACGGGGATGCACAACTGCCTAACATGCTAAGCTCCTTGGGCAGGGATATGGTAGCACCCATTGCTATAGCTCCAGGCTGCACTTTTCCCTGCTAGAGCCAGGGAGGCCAAGTTCCAAGACTTGTCCCCACAGTCCAACATACCAGCTGTGGCAGTCTGCGGACAGAGTGCCTCTCCAGGCCCAACCCTTACCCATCCTTTTTCAGTGGGAAGGGCTTCCCTCCAGGATCTCCAATAACTCCAGCCAGAGGCTCAGGGACAGAATTCAGATCTCCCTGGTCCAAGACTGTAAGAAGAGGGATGGTCACAGTCTCTGTAGACCAGCAGACTTAGCCTTTCCATTTGGATTGTTCTGAGGAATCCAGGAAGCCTAGATGAGTGGGTTTCCCCAGAGAAACACCCTCTCTACCAAGAGACAAAGAGCTTTGTTAAATTCGTCCTGCTCCCCATGCCATCCAACTGGGTGAGAACCTCTAATACGAGTTGTCAGACACCCTATACAGGAGTGATCCTATTGGCATCAGGTTGGTGCCCCTCAAAGTCAGAGGTCCCAGAAGAAGGAGCAGGCTCCCAACTTTACTGCTCTCCAGCCCCCTTGAGTGACATCTCCAGACACAGGAGCCAATCAGATGACTAGGGCCTGAAGTAAACCCCAGCAAACTGCAGCAGCCCTACAAAAGAGGGACCTGACTATTGAAA